>PVLD010006952.1:0-95714 GCA_004027595.1 Dinomys branickii | reverse complement strand
TTTCCCACGTCTCGCCCCGGCAGCCTGGTCCGCCCTACCACATCTCCCCCGGCATCTCAGAGAAATACGCCCAGTTTAAACTTCCCAGCCGAGGTCCCGGCATTCACGCTCGCCAAGTCTGTCTCGAGCTGGTGGTGTTTATTAAGGAGGTTCGCTCCCTTGCTGCTCACCTGGTCGCCATCTTCCCCGGATCTCTATTCCGAGTCACAACCGCCTCCTCCTCAAACTCCCACAATTATTTCTTAATGAGAAATAATTCTAACAACAATGAAAATTTTTGCAGAGATAAAATAACATGTTTATAACAAGGCATCACAGAACATAAGCACTATACAAGTTTTTATTTATTTGTCTTTAGTGTTTTGAAGATAGGTCTCTTTTCTACAGGATTTTTAAACTAAAATTCCTTTATAACTGATACATAACAAAATAAAAATGTAGACAAGTACGGTAGGGGATCTTTATACTCCCAGAAGGACCTCAAGTGTGAGCCCAGTCCAGGGAATTTAGAAACTTAAGGAGACCATGTCTCAAAAATAAAAAGGGGTAGGGATATAGCAAATGCATGTTGCAAAGGCCCTGCATTCAATTCCCAGTACTACACACACCAAAAAAATCATAAAAATTGTATACATTAATGGAGCATGACAATGCCATCCTGTCAGTCAGGGAGTACTTTGACTGTCTTTCCCTCTGGTATAGAGTTGTTACTGCCAACTTATTCTATAGCATTTAATGAACAACTACAATGTAACAAACATTGATTTTTCTGGTCATTCTCTGTCAGCCACTCAATTGCTTCGCAACTGGATATATATTCTTATGTGAGTTAGTGAATGCAAAGCACATGGTCTATGGTGATAGTATGGTACTAATAAGGCTTACAGAGACTGAAACTTAAGTTTTTGCTGTCATAACTAGTAGTAGAAACCATCAGGTAGGCAGCACACATATGCAGTCATTTATCTCAAAACCTAACTCTCCGTTGGTCCCCAATACCAACCTTGACTGCAACAACAAAGTCTGATCTTCTGCTATTTCCAGCCCCATCCAGCACTTGCAGACCTACCTGTTCTCATTCTGACTCAGAACCCTGTCCCTTCCCTGACCCTCATTACTATGGCTGTGTATCTGCTCTGGACCTATTAAGAGCCCACCCTAGCTTTTAGAGTGCTCCTGTACCTGAGGCAAGCTCATCAGCTCCTCCTGACCCCTGAGCCCTTCATTCCTGCTGGGTAAAAGTACCCCTGTGTGGGACCTGGCCTGTGCTTACAAATTTCACCTACACTTTGTGCTAAGTCATGCTTTTAGTTTGTCTTGAGCTCCATTTGGCTTCACTACCAAGGTCACCACTGTTATCCCACCTGGCCTGTCCTAATTTGGCAAAGTAGAATCCTCCATTTGTATCCGCAGCCTTTTAATTCTTACTTCAGTGGGAGAAACTTGAAAAATCTCACTGCTGCCCTCCTAAGCAGATTTAAATAGTTAAGCCTAAAGAATTCAAGGTAAGATCTGATCAAAGGAGGTAACCAGATATATTGTACCTACCTCATCAGGTCTTAGCCAGTTATCTGGAGATTCTGTGCAGTCAACATGGCACCAAGGACCAACCCTCCCCTGATCTTGATGTGGCCTGTAAAGCCTTTTGCCCTTTTGAGGTGGACAGACTGCCCAGGATTAATAGCCATCTGGGCTTTGACACTGAGTGACTTTGTACTTTCCCCTTCTTCTACACCTCCAAAGTCACATGTGTAATCTCAGAGAAGCTTTTAGGTTCATTGATCATTCTCATAGCATCCATGAAGAATGAATAATGAAGCATGGTCCTGCATGAGTGACAGAAAACAATATAGGCATTGATGTTTGGTGAAACTCTAATGACAATCTGATTGTAGGTCAGCAAAATTAGCATTTTTACAAATAGCGCAAATTTCCCAATAAGGAGAAGAAATCTTCACTGAATTCACCACCTGGGAAACGATTTCATGCTAGAATAAACAAGGAGAGATAAAAATGATAAATACAGTATGCCGCCCAGTTCTTAGCTTGGCTCGTTACACATAATAAAGAAGGAAATGGAAAAGGATAAAAAGAAGGAAGGACTGAAGAAAGGAGTAAGGAAGAAAGAGAAAAAACTGTCTCAGTAACTGCAATTAGCCTTTCTTAACAAAACAAGAACAGAAGCCTGGCCCCGGAAAAGCCAACTCTGAGGAGAGGCCCCCCAAGATGACATGTAGCTAATAGGAAGCTGCAGACTTCTGCAGACAGGTGGGCACCAGTCAGGGTAGCTGCACTCACTGAGCCAAGCATGGACAAAAGCTCCAGGACAGCACTGGAGGGAGGAAAATATTTTGGTTACTGAGGGGTGGTTGTGAAGTGTAGAAGAAAGAAATGTAAACACACTTTATTTTTCAGTAAAAGTACTATTTTCTACAAGAATTTGTTAGCTTTTTGCTAACATTCTGAGCAGCATCTGGAGAAAACAGCAGCCTGCAGGAGCAAATAAACAGGCAAGGAGATGAGTTTGTTTCTCAGAAATGAGACTAGATTGTTTCTCATTTTTCTCTGCTGGATGGTGGCACTCTTTATTCATGCTAAATGACTTAAAAGATGAAAATAACACTTCTATCCAGACAGGATTAGATTCTATCACTTTAGACTCACGGTGGGAAAAATAAAAACCTATTGACGATTGAAAATTAAACTGGAGTTTCACATAGCTTGACTAGTGAATTTTAGAAAGCACTTAAAAGGGAATGTTAACAATTTGCCATAATTGTGTGTGTGTGTGTGTGTGTGTGTGTGTGTGTGTGTGTGTGTGTTTATAGTTGTACTACTGACTTCTATTGCTTTATTGAAAGGAACAGTTAATGTTTAATTGTTCAATCAATTGTACATTCCTATATTTGTTTACCTGAATAAACAATTTGAAGATATCAATATGTAATACCACAACTATTGTTAATTTACTATCACCTTGTCTGAAATTCTGTATTGCTTGTATTTTTTATTATTGTGTAAATGTATGTGTGTTTGTTGATACGTTTTTGTTCTTTTGTCTTTAAAATAAAAAGAAATTTGTCCTAAACTCAAAAAATCTGGGGTAGACTGTTTCCCAATAGGCTTTTTGAAGTCACAATTATTTTTATTCTGATACTATACTATCATAAGAAAATAAAAACTAAAAACTAACCTTCTACATGAACACAAATGCAGAAATTCTAAATAAAATTATCAAACTGAACTAAGCAATATAGAAATGACCTAAAGGAGTTGATCCTAGGGTGCCAACTTGATATGACATTGTATTCTAAAAGAAATGATTTTCATAGCCTTTCCCTAGGTTCCTGACAGCGAGACTACACCTTAGAATTTCCTGGGTAACATATGTCTTGTTATTCATGAGTCCGAGATCAGTCCTGAGTTACTGTTAAGGAAACAGATGGATCAGGAAGGAACTGGTCCCCAGAAAGACCAGCCACAAGATTAGAGGATGGGGGCTTTAAGAAGTTGGCTTCCAAAGGCAAGGCAGTTAAAGACAGAGTTCAGTTACCTGGCTGAGGACTCTATTAGTCATGCTCTACATTGAGGCCCCCAGCAGAAACAGGGGGTACTGCAGCCCCAGGGAGCTTCCTGGTTGGTGAGTATGGTGTCATGGCAGGACAGTGAGGTGTCCTGCAGGGAGAGAATGAGGAAACACTGTCTGTCTTCTGGATCTTTTCAGATTTTACTCTACATATCTCTTGATGTATGTGGTCTTCATTTGTATCTTTTCCAATAAAACCATAATGGTAATACTTTCCTGAGATTTATGAGTCATTCTAGTTAGTGGTTGAACTTGAGGAAGATTATAGAATCCTTTGGATTTGTAGCCATTAGTCAGAAGTACCAGCCAGAAACCCTGAAATGTGGCATCTAAAGTGAAAGCAGTCTTGTGGAGGACTCAGCTCTAACTGTACATGTCCAGCATCAGAAATCACTTGAAAATCAATCAGTGTAATTCATCATATGAACAAACTAAAATACATAAACCATGTGACTATCTTGAGTGATGCTGAAAAAGAGTTTAACAAAACACAACATCCAACCCTATGAAAAGGGATTTAACAATATGAGAAAGATCTATAAAAAGCCTCCAGATAACATCATACTTAGTCTACATTGCTTCTTAAAATTACTAACAGGATAGGACTGTATTGTTCTTACCTGAACAATATTTGGAAAGGGTTAAGAAAGTACAGGTTAGAGACATCCACATTGATTAGAAATGAGTAAAACTGTCTTTCCTTACAGATTACATACTCATCTGAGTTTTCAAAATGAAAACTAGAATACACACATATCAATTTAGCTTACAGTTTGTGGAGGCTTCAGTCTGTAATCAGCTGGCTCTAAGGCAGGGTGGCATGGCACAAAGGCAACACTTCAAGGTGGCACAAGACAGCAAAGGCAATAAGAGCAAAAGGGAGAGGAACAAGCTTCTTCTCCTTTAGCCCACACCACCTCAGTGTACTCCTCTTGCATAGGCTCAGGATGAATACAAAGTAAAGACTCTGACTCCCTGCTGAGTCACATGGTTAAGTTTCTAAACTTCGCAAGTTGACACAATGAACAACAAGCTAGAGCAGGAAGGGCATGTCCTTTTCACCGCAGGATGCAAACTGCTGAGTTACTTAGTTAAGCTTCTAGACTCCTCAAGTTGACACAATGTATCAACCATAACATATATGAATGATTAATTTAAAAATTCATAAGGAAATGCACAAAACAAAGTTAAAGGCATAAATTATCTGATTTGACACTTACTATGAAGATGCAGTAATCAAATATGTGTGCTACTGTGATAAATCAAATAAATCCATGGAAAGAAGATGAAGAGCTCAAAAATAGACTCATATGTAAATAGACAACTGAATTTTGACCAGAGCACAAAGGTAATTCAGTAGAAGAAAGTGTATCTTTTCAAAAACTGAAGCTGGCTATCTACAGTCTTTTTAAAATGAACTTGGCTACCCCTATATAAAACTTAACTTAAAGTAGATCATAGAAATAAAGTAAAGCTACAAATCCTAACACTGAAAAGCACACAGGAGAGAATGTGTGATTCTGGGCTTGCCTGGTCCTGGCCCTGGCCCTGGCCCTGGTTTGTTCCTCTGGTGTGGAATGAGCTGAGCTGTCTCTGTGCCACCTCCTCCACAGTCTGAGGAGTGTGTGGTGTCCTTTCCCAAACGACATGCCCCAGGGCAAAGGTGTGAGAAGGTAGCAGAGCTATCAGACTTGGTGATGCAACTATGCTTCAGGTTTTTCCTTTTTAAGAAAAGCAATTTATAGTTCTTCCTCTAAATAGGTCCAATATCCACTGCTCCAGTAACTACCAGTGCACTGAGGTGAGAGAACAAGTCTCTCTTCATGCAGAAAACATAACTTCATGTGGAAAACATAACTTTTCTTATCTCTCAGGACTCCGGTAGAACCTCAGAAAGATGGTCAGATGCGTGCATCTGTGAGGCCTCCAATGTCATTGGGGGGGGGGGGTAGGAAGAAGAGCAGGGAGTGAGAGCAGGGAAAGGGTCCAGCTCAGGAGTCTACAGGAAAATAATTCCCTGGCAGCTCCACAAGAGGACAGAGGATGCCCTATGCATGGCCCTAGATGTGCTGTCTGCACACCTACCTCTCTTCTGAATTTTTCTGAGTCTTTCTTCTAGTCTTTCAATTTGCATTCACCTCCATGCTTATAAGTGGTAATCTGCCAGTGGGAACCTGAACTGTGTTTTGCTCAGCACTGCAATCACTTCATTTCACCCATGAAACCAAAGTACCTGTCAAAACAGCTAAGAATCTCTGTGGTAAAGCAGTTTCCACCTCAGAATTCATAATTTAAAAGACCTTAGAATCATGATTCAGGCCTCACTCCAAACCCGTTATGCTCATGAAAAGAAAGAAAAGGCCAGGCTCACTAAGAGCTCGAGAAAGATGGGCAACAGTGGAGCAGGACACCCGTCCTGGGTCTTAAGTGACAGTGCTTGCTCAGGGCGCATTGTGAGTCTCAGGGCACAGGTCTTGTGCATCATCGCCTGACTTGTTACCGTCAACAGAGCAGAGCTAGCAGGTAAGAACCTCTAAGACCCTTTATCCAGGATCAGCTCAGCACAGTAGCTTGGCAGGGGGCAGAGAACCCAACAGCACCCCACTGGGTTGCCAAATCTTGGAAGAGTAGAAATTACATTGTGTGGTTTCTGCACATTGCTACATAGATAGGGGTCCTTTTGTGCAGGCAAGAACACGCATGCACATACACACATGCACATGCACACATGCACCTCCATAGAGCCATGTGATAAAATAAATTAAGTTTTCAAAGAATAGTATCAGCTAGGAACTGGTGATTCAGAGTCTCTGCCAACAGTAAGATTGTGGGATATGGTGATTCTTAACTTCCAATGTGCTTTGACAAACCCCTACCCTGAGTGGACTGTGATTAGCTCGCCAAGGGTCCAGCATACAGAAAGGACCAAAACAGACATTTAGAATATTCCAGAGCCTAGAGTCTCTGCTCTTGCATCAAATACCTTGACTTTGCAGCATAAGTCACAAGGTTGCCACATGAAGAGAGGCTTATTCTCTCACCTCAGTGCACACTCCACATAACCAGCATAGGTGAGGCCCAGTGGTACCCACTATCACTCTCTCTGGCTGGCTCATAGTCTGATCCTGCAGCTTGGGGCCCTCCTGGCCTTTGTCATCCACCCAGTGAGTCCACTGCACCTGGCTGGTCCCTGCAAAAACAGCACTTCACAGTGACGCCAGCTTCACTCCACTGGAGGCTCCTACAAAATCTGTGCTGTGTCCACATCAGGCCTCTGCCCTAGAAGACAATAGCAAACACTGCCTTGTAGTATTCATCATTCAGCAAGGAGAAGTTTGTGCCCAGGAGGCTCAGGAGGGTGTAGTCCAGAAGGGGTGGGCCAGTTTGCTGGACCCTGCTGCCATTCCTGATGAGGCCCCTTCTCTGATGCCATGCTCTTTCTCTCAGCCTCCATGGGACCTGGGTACCCTGCATCACGAGGATAATGCCGTTCTTGTCAGTTCTCAGTTTTCCTGGGTTCTTTCCCAAAGAGCCAGACTGATCAGCATTTGCAAATCTAATTTTCCACAGGAGCTCTAAGCAATATCATAGGAGGTCAACACTTCTCATTACACTTCATCTATTAATTTACTTTGGAATAAATTATTAGTCTCTTCTCCCTCTAGGCCATGCTTGGTAACATCTCAGAAATGAGAAGGCACAGCATCACTCATCAGGTAATGTCTCCAACCAATCTATTGTGGAGCCAGGACTGGCACTCAACCAAGGGGGTCTGGGAAAAGACTCCAGGGCTCTGTCACTGCTGGTGAGACCACAGCAACCCATTCAAGTGGTAGGGCCATGCAGGGCACCTGCAGGCCCCCAGGGCAGTGTCCCAACTCACTCCTTAGGACCATCACCAAATTGGCCTCCACAAGTGAAATGTGATTGTGCAACTGTTTCAGGACATGCCCCTCAATGTCAGGATGGGTTTAATACAGATCCTGGTGCTCATAGGGACAGAGCTCCAGGCAAGAGTACAGGTGTTAGTTTCCCAAATAGCAGCAGGCCTGCAAGGAGTGAGATGATCTGGGTCCAGCCTCATCCAACCTTGCAAACCAACATCAGGTGTGCTTCAGACTGCTCACTCATGCTGATCTCTCACAGTGTAGTTTGTAGTGAAGGACTAGGAACAAACATCCAATAACCAGTAAGGGCCAGAAAGGACACAAGGCATCTAAGAATATCCTATCTCATTTAATCCTCAAAATAGAATGAGAATAAGAGGATAGGAAATAACCTTTTATCTATAATATATATAATATAATATATATATTATATTATATATATTACATATAATATATATTATAGATGTATATTTATACATAAATGAAGGCTCAGAGGGCTCAACAACTTATCCTAGGTCAGATTTCTCACAATCTAAGAGCAAGGCATTTTTAAAAACACCTCTGCTATTCATTAGAACTCATTTTAATTTATTTGTTTAGCTATTAACTGATTCTTGTTTTCCTGACATTCTCTCCTCTAGTCCCATTTCAGGAAGGGAAATTAGACAGTTTCACGCTCTCACTTCCCTGTCTCAAGGGAAGTGACACCATGTGTCTGTCCAGACTGGCGTGAAGGTTTAGAGAACACGGGAGGAAAGAGCACCTCACAAAGGTGACCCCCATGAGATAAACCTGACAGCTGAGTAACACCAGTAAGCTGGGCAGGTGATACATTTGCCTTGTTAGAAACGTAGAAAGGAAGTTAGAATGCGGAAGTCAGAATATGTGTGTTTCAGGAAAGTAAGTAGATTGTGTGTGCTGGGTGAGAATAAGGAAGGAGACTAAGAGTAACCCACTTTTACACCCACAGCAGAGCCCAAGCTCCCCAGAAAGGCAACCTCCACTTTCCCTTAAGGTCCTTATTGGGCATGAAACCCTCCTATCTGGTTTCTGTCTAAGTCTAACTCTGATAACTCCTCCTCGCCTGCAAGGGGATGGGTGCAGATGTGCTCACTGAATGTGCACTCTGTGGTCTGGGGAGCCAGCCATGTAGCAGTGAGCAGGTTAACATGGCCAGCGCTCAGTGGGCACCTCACATAGGTCAGTGATCTGTGCATGCAGCCACGCAGATAATGTAGAGGAAAAGAAAGAGGAAGAGAGAGAATCTGTATCAAAGTTATTTTTCACCGTATTATACACATATCCAAACAATTATTGTAGTCAAACCCATATAGCAAATGTGTCTGCTGTGGTTTATATGAGGAAGAGTTTGGAGTAGAAGATGTATCAAGAAATAGGAAAAATAAAATATAGCATAATAAGAGCTGCATTTGCACTCACTGAGGATGCAGAGCGCTAGGGTGGGTAGGGACAGCATATCCAGCTGATGCTGGATCAGGATACTGAGTGGCCCTGCACAGAAGACAAACACAAAACTTCATGTAATGTACTCAGAACTTGGAAAATGGGCTGGGTAGAACTGCATAGCTAGGGATAAAGAAATTGTGTGAATGTGAGACTCAGCTTCATGCTCACTTCAGTTCTCTGTTGGTGGTCTTTTCCCAAATGTGACCCAAGCAGATCCAGTCTAAACAGAGCTATTACCTCTTGCTGAGTGGAGGCCAAGATTAGGGTGCAGAGGTCCTGAAGAAGCGTAAATTTACCCATAAATGTACATGGTGATGACTGAAAGGAAAACGAGAGAGAAAAGACAACCCACAGCAAAGGAGCACTTTGTTTGGCTACATGCAGACAACTTGGAGTGAACAGAATGCCCTCAAGGTCTGAATAAGGGTCCCTGGAGGTCCTTGGCTGGATGTGGGGACAAGACACATGGATGTGAAGCAGAATAGCTCTGTCTTGGTCCCCCAAGGTAACCTTGCATCAGAGGCATGGGTGGCCTCTACCAAGCATGTGGTCTCTCTGGTCTCAGCTGCCCATATGTAAAATGAGAGGTAGAATGAGATAGAACATCCGTGCTGCTCTTCTGTGATGCTGACCATGGAGTTCTGAGCCTCTGGATGTCCTTGGTATGAGGGTGACAGCAAAGCCACCATAGCTTCACAGTACCAGATTTCACAGGGCTGGGCTTCTCAGCAAACCTGTGCCCTGTCAAACATCCTTTGTGCTTTTCTTGTACCATGTCTGAGGGTGCCTAGGTCCATTCACCAGCCATCATGCTATGCTGTCATTGAGGACCCCTGTGTTATTATATTTTGTCACTAATCACCAAGTTACAAACACAATACAATGGTTATCACTAGATGAGAGAAGTCCGGGGGCCTTCTGAGGTGATTGTGATGCAGGCCCAGGCCAACCACCCTGGCTACTTTGCTCTTTGCAGGAATCTTCTCCCCCACATTAGGGTCCATAGCCATAGCCCCTGCCTCAACACCTCCATAGCTGGAAACTTCCTGTCCTGTTGGGCTTTAGTGAAGCAGAAAAACCCATAGTGACCATCCTGGGAGGAGAGAAGGAGCCCAGGGGTGCTGAAGAAACATAGCATAAACCTACACAGAAATCTAGATGGTGTTGGAAGGAGAGGAGGAAACTGGGACCAACACCTGTAGAGAGGTGCAGGCCCCTGCCATGACAAATGTGAAAGGCTTCCAGGGAGAAAATTGCCTGTCTTTGGTGAAGACACCAGAGCTCACACAGGACACAGTCAATAAATTCTTCTGAACTTGGTCACTTACAGGGTGGAACAGTGGGCTCCACCACATGTTGGTCTTGCCACCTGGCCTCTGACCTGGGAAGTGACACTGGCAACAGGTCAGCTGCTTGGGAAGAATGGTCTTCCACACCCAGTAGGGTCCCCATGTCATGGCCTGTCCTCAGGGGGATGAGGCACATCTGACTCAGCCCAGGACTCAGCAGTTCGCCCTTCTTCTCAAGCCCCGAGTGGTCAGGTGAGGCCCCATGAGAGAACAGCAGCTCTGACTTGTGTCTGTCCTTCTCTGCCCAGAGCCTTCCTAGCTTCATGTAGCAGGCAGAGCCTAGGCTGTGGCTTCAAGCCAGGCCCTGAGTGTGAGAGGCCAGGCCCAGGCAAGTAGGGCTGTGCAGGCTGCTTCTCTTTGGCAGATGGGCTTCCATCAGCACATAGATGATGGTTTCCTCTGGAGTCTTTAGCTGCCTGAGTGACAGGGTAGCTGTCTGCCTAACCATAGGGACATTCTGAAATTTCCCTTACTTCACAGACAGAAAAGGGCTCCAGGTATAGAAGGGAGTGGTGCATGGAGACCTGGGAATGGTCCAAACAACTAAGTCTTCAGAGACAGGTTCCACCCACCCTACCTGGTCTGCCTGTATGCAGAGAATGGTGCTTCACTGGCCACCTCCACTTGGATGGCTGGCTTGCCCAGGCTGGTGGACCCCCCACCTAACATACTTGTCATATGTCTCCCTTTGAGAAAGATCTATCCTGATCCTTTGCTCATTTTTAAGACATGTTGTTTTCTCTTTATTGAGTTATTTGATTTCATCATATATTTTGGGTTTTAACTATGATGAAAACTGACACATAGATCAGTGGGACAGATAGAGTACATGAGCACACTCTCACATTTACAGTAAACTGATCTTACACACAAATAATTAGAACAGATAATGGGAATAAGAATCTTTTCCCAAAATGTGTTGTGGGGGACTGGCTCTCCATATGTAATTGAACACTTATGCGAAATATGAAAATAAGAAAAGGAATTTTCCAGATCCCATGACATCTGAGGACATCTGGAGACATCTGATAATTTACACCAGACATTTCAAGGACCTTGCCCACTAAGGTGCAAGGCAGCCAGAGAATTTGGACCACTAATGTTTTAAAATCTTCCCACCTAATATCCCCTGCCTTCGTTCCATTCCTATAAAAGGGGACACACTTCTACTTGTGGCAGATGGTCTATCACTCTCTGCCTGCCTGCACCCAGGCACAATAAACTCCATGCTATATTACCTTTGCACAAGTCTCTGCTGATCCCTCCTCTCCCCCCATATGTTACACTTGTACCAGAAAGGAACAACCAACACAGTGAAAAGGCAACCTATGGTACAAAAGAAAATATTTATAAACTATATTTGGTAACAATATTTTAAACTCCTGGGTTTAAAATATAATAATGAAGCTAAAAGGGAAACAAAAACTAGGACAGTATTTGAAAGAAGCATAACAGTTAAGCCTTGACATTCCTCCTATTTTACTGTATTAAAAGGTCCTTACAAGTCATGGGGCAAGGGGCACAATAAGCCTGGAAGCATGAGCTTACATTCAAACTCTCTGGGGCTCACATTGCCCTGCCAAAACCATATGTGGCATCATCCCTGCTGGTTCCTCATGCTGACTCCAGGGCCTGTGATCCAGATGAGTTAGACTGTGTCTTAGTTACTTTTCTCTCACTGCTGGGACAAAATGTCTGATGCCCCAAATTAAGGAAGGAAAGGTTTATTTAGCTCACACTTTGTGGAGGGTTCAGTCCATACTTGGCTGGTTCCAAGGCATAGTGGCACACAGCAGAGGGCAACTGTTCATCGCTGAGGAAGATAACAAAGGCAATAAGAGCAAAATGAGGACAGGCAGCAAGCAACCTCTTTCCCTCCCTTATATATAAACTACCCACCTCAGGGGTAGGTGTAGCACTCATACCTATACTGCCAGTATTGGACTATGGATCAATCAAAATCTAGAAGTCCACCCCATAACTGCATGAGGATTTGGGGGAACATGCAGACACAAACCATAAGATTCCACCCCTGGACGCCCCCCCAAAGACTCATGCACATCCCTTTATACAAATGACATTTTAGTCCATCTCTAGGAGCTGCCAGAGTCCTGAAAGTTTTAGCATTGCTGAAAACTCCAAGTCCCAAGTCATCTCTAAGATCTAAGGCAAACGGTTACCTGTGAGCCCTTACACAAATGAAAAGTTAGACATTTCCAACATTCAGTGGCACAAGACAAACATTACCATTCTAAAAGGTACAAACAGGGGGATACAAAGCATTGGGACCAAAGCAAGTCCAAAATCCAGCAGGGCTAACATTAAATCCTATAGTTCCATGTGGAATATCCAAAGCAATCTCTGATAAGCTGTGAGCTCAAAGGCCTAGTGTGACTCCACCTCTATGGCCCTTCCAGTGGGTGTAGCTCCCATGGCTTCTCTCTTGGGCCTACTTTGCTCCCTCCTTGCAGCTTTCCTTAGACAATCCATGTTCCTGGCTTTTCCAAACTTCTGGGGTCTTCACTAAACCTTCCACTTCACACACTGCTCTCTCAGGGGCACACTGCCTGGCCTCCAAGGGCTTCTAAAATCTAGGTGCAAGCCTTCTTAACCTCAGAACTCTTATATTCTTCATGCACCTAAAACCAGTGCCACGTGAATGACGCCAACCTCTTGCCACCTGTAGCAGTGCCCAAACTTTCCTTTCCCTTGGCCATAGGGGTCAAGTACATGGATCACTGGATACCCTGAATCCAACAAATTCTCTATGCTGCTGCCATTCTGAACATGACACTCTGTGGCTTTCTGCTCAAAGCAAAGTCTTGCATCTCTGCAGGTCTGAGGCTGCAAAGGATGTTGACTTGCTTCTTCTTGTGCTGTCCTCTGGCCATCTTTTCTGTTCTGTCACTTCTCAGCAGTGGAGATCTCCTCAGCTCTATCTTTGCAGTCCACAACTTTACCGGAGTTTCTTTTCTGGCAAAACTCACTTTTAAATCATCCTTCTGGGCACTTTACTCTTGATTTTCAACATAAATCTGGCTAAGAGCCCCCAACAATAGCCATGCCACTGCCCCAACATTTGGCTGCCTTGAAATTTCTTTTGCCAGATTAATCAGTCTGCTGCCCTTAATCTCAGTCTCAGGCAAAGCTTCTGGAAACAAGCAAAATGCAGACAAACTTTCTGCCAAGCCATAACACACATCTGGAGTCTAACTAATACAGTCCTTCTTACCATCAGAGACCTCTCTAATCTGGTCTTTACCAGAAGGATTTTTATCAGCCTTCTGGTCTTCTGAGCTCTGACCAGAAACTCCCACAGCTGAAGGCCTTCCAATTCTACTGTCTCAGGTAGCATCTCCAAACCTTTCCAAATACTTCTCACAAGCCATTTCCAAGAGTCTTGAACCACATGGTCAGATATAGTCACAGCAATGACCCACTTCTTGTACCAAGTTCTGTCTTACTTACTTTTCTCTCATTGCTGAGACAAAATATCCAACACCCAGAATTAAGGAAGGAAAGGTTTATTTAGCTCACAGTTGTGGAGGTTTCAGTCCATACTTGGCTAGCTCCAAGGCATTGTGGCACATGGCAGAGGGCAACTATTCATAGCAGAGGAAGAAAGTTAAAGCAACAAGAGCAAATGGGAGAGGTAGTAAGCAACTTCTTTCCCTCATTTACATATATGTAAACTACCCGCCCCAGGGGCAGTTGTAGCACTCATACCCATAATTCCAGTATTGGACTATGGATCAATCAAAAATCTAGAAGCCTGGGCTGGGGATATAGCTCAGTGGAATAAGCGCTTGCCTAGCAAGAGCAGGGTCCTGAGTTCGAGCCCCAGTACCGAAAAAAAAAAAAAATCTAGAAGCCTGCCCCATGACTACATGAGGATTTGGGGTACATGCATACACAAACCATAACAGACTGAAACTCTGTCCTGCACTGTGTGAGTGTGGCTAGGACACAGAAAGCCTCTCCAGTTCTGGAGCCTACTTTGGTCTTTCTCAGTGAGCCCACACATCACAGATGTCGGGACTCAGGTTCTCCCTGTACCCTGGGAAGGAACGGCAGAGAGAATGTGGAGAAGATAGATAAGAGACAAGAGCTGGGTCAGGTGGAGGCTACCTCCATACCTGATGGGTAAGATGACCTCACAACAACAGTAGGGACATTTATTTATACCTCTGCAAAGTTAGTATTAAGAGAGGCAATGTTGACTAGTAAAGAATGTCTGAATTGTCCAGACAGGATGCTTTTCTCAAGGCTGAAGTAGTTTGACTGCTTTAGGCACTGTGGCCTTATCTTGTCTCCACACATAACCAATTTCCAGCTCCAGCCACTCCTAACACATAGACTCCACTACAGCAAGGCTGTCTGTGGCCCACAAGTTCTTTCCTCATCCTGCAAGACATCCCTTCATCAGGGCCCAGATACAAGGTTTGCTGTGGCAAGTATACCATCTGCACTGGTCATAACTGCCACGAACTGGACATTTCTTTACTGGGTCTCTCCAGGAGGTAGGAGCTGTGGGTATGGAGATGAAAACAGACAAATCCAAAGAACAGAATCTGTTCCTCAGAGGTGCCCCATGGTCTGCTGAGCACTCCAAAGAATACATCCACAAGAGCACTCCAAAGTTCAAGAGGGCATGCTGGGAGCAGTGGGCTAGAGAGTCACTGCACTAGACCGGAGTTTTCACATCTCCTGGATGGATGTCCCTGACCAGGAGAGGCTAAAAAATACTTCTCCAGGAACAAAAAGGGAAAGTAGGCAGGGGACCCCTTGGGCTCATCAAAGTCTGTGAGGAAATGCTGGTCAAAGGAATGTTGAAACCTGAGCAGTCAGCGACCTTGGGGAACAATAATTCCTGTGCTCCTGGAATGCATAGTAGAGTTTAGATCAGACTCTGCAGGATGACAGTCAACAGAATAAGAGCAAGTTACTGTCAGGAATGTTTGCTTTGCCCACCGTCTTCCCTCCACCCTGATAAGATTGTCTAAACTAGGTTGATATGTGTCACAGTAAAGAAGCCAACCCATCTAGCCCTGTCCCCTGACAAAAACGCCTATACCATATGTTGGAAAATGCTTTTCTTTCACATTTCCATTGTCATGTCTTTTAAGTTACAAATAAATTACCACAGAGGTCTTGATATAGGGGGAAGAAACGCCCAACCTGCTAGATGTCCGGTATGATTTTGTGTTCTCTAATATCGAAGAATGATTCTAGGAACATTGGAGGGTAAGAACAGAACATATTTATTGGGGGAGGAAAGTTTCTGTTTGAGAGAGAGACAGAGAGAGAGAGAGAGAGAGAGAGAAGAGAGAGACAGAGAGAGAGAGAGACAGAGAGAGAGAGAGAGAGAGAGAGAAGGGGTTTTGAATGGGTTGCCAAGGATTCGATCTTTTCAAGACATTTTTATGAGCAAAACCAAGAGATGAGGCAGATCCAAGGTGGAGAAAAATGGGAAATCACAAGGTGGGCATGAGGTGGGACAAAACTATGGTCAACAAATAAGATTATGAGTATCATTGCCCAGGTAATATTGGTTAAATAGGGACCAAATGAGGAAGCAAGTCAGGTAGCAAGTGGGCACAAAACAGAACAGGGACTTTTCCTGGAGGGGCAGGTCAGGGTCTTCTCCTATCCACCATCCTAAAGTGATAGATACCTATTGAGAATATCAATAACTATTGTTTATCCTTAAAAGAAATATGTGTGTGCATTGGTGTGGAGAAGAATGTTCTTTAGTTTATCTTACAATGTATTACCTATTTGGGACTTTGGGCCTGACCAAGCCATATGAATGTTTTATTCTGGAGGAAATCTAGCAAAAGCATTAATGTACAAGGAAAGGATAGCAAGACCTGTGTCCCTGTGAAAAGTCACTGGGACAACACTAGCTACCTTGCTGAGATATGTCTGAAGGAATGACAGCATAATGGCTAACTAAGTCAAGTCTCATACCTGCGATAATTGAATTGTATTGAATTGTATTGTCCTTGCCAATCCTACCATTTGACCTGTTGCTGCTTTTTGTTTGTATCCCAATAAAAGGCTAAGGAGGATGGTAATTGAGGTTTCAGTCCGAGAGCCTGTGAGGTCCTGCAATCCCATAACTCTCTCTCTTGTTTTTCTTTTCATCCGTGGGCACCTAATTCTCAGGACCTGGTACCCTAAACAGAAACTGACTACACTAACACATTAGGTTCTCTTTCATCTTGAGGTCCGCCCTTCAGCAGTGTGTCTATATCTCCCCAACAGTTGCAACGTATCCCGTATCCCGTCTTCTGCACTCACTCCTTTGAGGAACTAGCCCTGTCTGACTGTTCATATTTTTACCTAACTCAGCTGTCTGTAACAGTCCCAGCCAGTTGCTGTTTTCCTGAGGCTCTCTTATGCCTAAGAAGCAGTCCTTCTGAGTTTTAAGTGATTGAATTAAATCCCATCTCCAAGTAATCATCTTCATTCCCTGTGCATTCATGGTCACACATTGTGACAAGGATCTGAACAAAGAATTCTTTGTTTCTTGTTCTCTAGCTCAGAGCAGAGTGGGTTTCATGGGACTCCTCATACTCAGTGAAGGAAGTAATGGCACTGACTGATTTCCTTGGAACTACAATGCTCACTAAGAACAAACTGGAAGCAGACTGTAGCAGCTTGCAGACAGCTTCCTGTGTTGTCTCCAGACTTCTGGGTAGGGTCATTATCTTGGGCTGGCTATGGACAGGAGTAGCCACTTAGTTCCCTGTGTAGAACATCAAAACTTCATCTCACCTCTCCAGTAAGAAAATGAGCAGGAGCTTTGGGGCCCTCATTATTCCTTCTGCAGACCCAGTTGCACAGTTTTTCCCACCCTCCTCTCTACTTCTCATGAATAATTCTAATGATCACTACTTTATTTCTATTTTGAGGAGAAATTAGCATTGCGTAAATACCTAATTGCTCCCCAATTGCCATCTTGGAGAGATTTTATCAATGGAGAAATTTCATGGTTATTCAAGAAAGTGACATCAGATCAGGACAGTGATGACATTTGAGGATCAATAAAGAACAAGGTAAAATCTCACAGTCAATTTCCCCTCAACTCACATTTCCCTTATGCTCATCACTTAGTACCAGTGGGGGCTGAGAAGAAAATGTTCTTTATTATTCAGCATCAAGAGAAGTCTGCACAAGTGAACTGAGCTAAATTGCTGCTGCAAAGAGCTCAGATTGTATTTCCAGAGACACAGTCTTTCCTTCAACATGAGAAGACACTATCTTCACCCTGTGTACTCTCTGGATCTTTACCATCTACACAACTGTCACAAGTGTTAGTTCAGTGGACCCTGCAAGGTCACTTTACCCTTCAGAATGAGCAGATAGCAGAGCTAAGCACAAGCCTGGGGGTTCCTGTCTTAGCTGTTGCATACTGCTGCTCCAGAATACCCCACACTAGGCCATTTATGAAGAACAGCCATTTTTTTTTATTTTAAAAAAATAAAAGCACAAAAACATATTGACAAACAGACACCGATTAGCATAAAAAATTACAATCACAACTAATCTATAGACAAGGTGATATGATCTCAACAGTGGTTATTGCTTTATCCATTGATATCTTTGTAGTGTAAATATATAAACCCATATACAGACATGCAAATTTAGTCAGACAATTAATCCTCTCAACAACAGAAAAAACACAAAAACCAAAAATCCAAAGACAAAAAACAAAACAGGCAAACATCAACAACAGCAACAACAACAACAACAACAACAAAAACACCAATAGTTGCTGCTTTACATATTGATATCTTCGAAGTGTGTGTTCAGGATAACACATACAGACATACAAGATTGATCAAAAGAACAGCCATTTTGCGAGGCATTGTGGCACACACCTGTAATCCCAGCACTCAGGAAGCTGAGGCAGGAGGAAAGGTTGTGAGTTCAAGGCCAACCTGGGCTACAAAATGAGCTCACGCCCAGCCTGAACTGTATAGCAAGACCTTGTCTCAAAAAGACAAAAAACAAATAAACAAAAAATAAACACCAGCCATTTCATTCCTCAGTTTAGGAGGCTGGAAAGTTCAAAGCTGGTATCTGGGGAGAGCCTTCTTCCTGCACTGCCCATGCAGGTGGAAGCGAAAAAACAGGGCAAAACAAGAAAGCCAAAGGAGGTGAACTCCCAATTCCATCACAAGCACACTTCCATTAATGGTGTAAATCCACCCACTCTGTTCTCTTAGCCCAGTCTCCTCCTATTAGACCTTATACCCTTACACTAACAGTGGGGATAAATCTTTGCCTAGATCCCAACATGTGATCTTAATAAAAGGTAAGATTTTTGCATGAAACTGGTGATATTACAGAGAGATCGTGTAGGATTAGGGTCATACCAGTCACTCTCTACCACAGGATGACTGAGCCCTCAGCACTCACCACCAGCGGATGCAGTTCTTCCTGTCTGCTGCTCTCCACCACCACTGTGCCTACCTGTGGAGGCCTCTGTGTTCGCCAGCACTTGCCACGTGTCCAAAGGTTTGAACCATGCTTCCCAAGCAGTGAGTCCCATCTCAGGGCAAAGTTACTTCCGGCTGCCTGCTTCTTCATTGAAGTTTCTCTCTTCACTCTCCCCATGGGCTTTATTTATTTATTTATTTATTTATTTATTTTGCCAGTTCATCTCCACATCTTTATTTCCACACATGGGCTTTAATTCACAACTCAGATCATACCTGAGGAGCACTTCCCTCCTTGTCTTGCCTGCATTGCCGTATTCCAGGGTCTGGATTGGGACTCTGAGGGAGACTCTTTCTCTGCTGCTTACCACTCTGCTATATCGGTCCTTTCCTCCTTCTGTACTGCTTAACAACCTACTGTTACATCCAAGGCAGGGATGATACTCCCCAGAGCTACTAGATGAGGGTATGAATAAAATATAATGTTAAACTCAAAACATCTTAACATAACTTTTTCATTGAGTGTCAGACACATAAAAGTTCAGTTTGTTGAATTTTCACAAACAGGACCCAGACATCCACCATCACCTCCACCCCAGAAGCCCTTTGTGCCTTAATAACACACCCTGAGGAGTCCAACAGAGCTGCTGGTTGAGCTCAGAACTCAGAGCTGCTGCCACCTCCATCAGGCAACACCTGGCTGGGCTCAGGCTCGCAGAAGGTGTGCTGATGGCTGCAGGCTGCTGGAACATGCAGACATATGAGATTATCCACTACCCCACCAAAGAGCTACTGCTGGCTTGCTAGGATGAATCAGTACAGATCAGAACTCTGTCTCCACATGCTCTCTTCCAGTGACAGTAGAGACAAACCTGGAAATGGACTTTTTTCGTGGACTTTTTTCCTTTTCTTTTCCTCTCTCTTGTTTATTGTTGTTGTGGTGGTGGTGGTAGTTGTGGTAGTACCAGTGGTCTTGGTTTTGTTTTTTGTTTTCTATTTTTGTTATTTCCTCTTCATTGTTTGGTCTTGTTTTTATGTAAGTTTCTAGCCTTTTGTGGTTGTGGTTCTGTTCTGTTCCTTTTTATCTCTCCCGCCTCTCTCTCCCTCCAAACTTCGGCACCACTCTCCCAAAGTTACCATGATCCGAATTTGTCCTCCAGCCTTATGTCTATTCTCTTCCTCTTCCACTTCTCTATTTCCTCCATAGCCCATTTTAAGTTTTAACCTCTGAGGGAAAATTGACATATTAAAGACTTGTATACTGTACATAATTTTCTGGTTTGTTTTAGATTTTGTTATATAACCACAAATCTAGTTCATACAGTTAAAGGTGGCAAATTAATGGTTACCTCAGCTTGTCATCTTTAGACTGCATTTTATGCTGTTGCTATTGGTACCAATTTAGCCAAAAGTAACAAAATTGTTCTAGGCAGTTGTTCTTCCTGATATTCCAAGGCTGAAATTGGTTAAGGGTCACAGAAAATACTGTGGCAGAGTGCCAAAGAATGAGGGGCTGGGCCAAACAGCCAGTAACCTCTCATCTCCAAAAATTGAAGAGGTAGGACCTTGCAACATACTCAAAACCCAAAAACCAGCTAGATCTGGAAGATAACTCAAAGAAGCAATCATTTCACAAGGGTTCTAAATAGCAGCAATAAAATAAATCACCATAGGCAATTTACAAACATCACTTAAGGAATTAAACTGAAAAGGAAAAAAGAAAAGGAAATGAGAAGACATTTAAACAAGATATAACCCCAGACATCAGTTCACCAAAGGCAAACCCAGAGGGCAATGAGGTGGGACAATCTGAGGCCACCCAAGTGGCCTTTCTGAAGTGGTAAAAACAAAGCAAGTGAATGAAATTCTAGAAAAAAATCAAATCAGAAGTAATTTCTCAGGTAACTGTAGAGTTGGTGCCCGCCATGAAAACCATGCTTAGCAACTCTAGAGCAGATACAGACAAAAGAAGAGGAGCTTACAAGAGTTATGGAAGTCACGAGTCCTCCACATAGGGAAGAAATGGAATCCACAAGACCGATTCAAGCAGATATGCAGGGGAATAAAAATTCCATTGAAAGTATTTGCAGCAAATTAAGACAATGTGAGGACAAGATCTCAGATAGAGAAGACAAGCTTGTAGTCAGTGATCATGAAAAAAATATTTCTTAAAATAGAAAGGGACCATAAGAAATCAACCCAGGAGCTGCTACATGAGGCAAAGAAGAATAACTTAAAATTGATCTGAGTCAATGAAAAAGAAGGAAATAGCACAAATGATATAAAAATATCTGTTCACAGGCATCATGGCAGAAAACTACCCTAGTAGAGAAAAAGAATTTAAAATATAGACATATGAGGCATATAGAGCTCCAGTTAGCCACAGTAAAAAAAAAAAAAAAAAAATCTACAACCAGACATATCATAGCCAAGATTCCAAAATTTCAACACCACAGTAGAATCTTAAAAGCTGTTAGGGAAAAATAAACACATAACCTATAAAGGAAAGCCCATAAGAATCACAGCTGACTTCTCAGCACAAACTGTCAAGTCAAGTAGAGCTGGGATTGAAGTATTTCAAGTTCTAAAGGAAAACAAGTTCTGATCCAGATTGATGTACCTTGCAAAACTATCTTTCAAAATTAATGGAGAAATAACATTCTTCCATGATAAAGAATACTTGAGGAAATTTATGATCATCACCAAACAAGCATTCCAGAATGTTTTGAAGGACATTCTAGAAAGAAATAACACAGACTGTAAGTCCATAAACTCAAACAAATGGAATCCAGCATGAAAGAAAAATAAATAAACAGGTGGAGGGAAAAGGGGAGGAGCCAACAACAAGAAAATAACATGAAAAAATGTCAATAAATATCAGCTATAATCATCAGTGTTAATGGTCTCAATTCACCAATCAAAGACAGACTGGCAGAATATCCAACAATATGCCGCATACAAGAAGCACATTTAATTCAAAAAGGAAATCATTGACTGAAAGTGAAAGTATGGAAAACAATACTCCATATGTCGGGAATCTTGAAAAAAAACAGGAATAGCTATTCCATTTGCAGACAAAGGGAATTTCAAGCTAAGACTGATTAAGAGAGATAAAGTAGGTCACTATAACCTTATAAAGGGAACAATCCAAAAGGAAGAGATAACAATCATAAATATATATGCAACAAATACCAATGAACCCAACTATGTAAAACAAATATTAGTGGGAATGAAAACTTAAATAAGCATTAGTACAATTGTGTTGGGGGATCTCAATACCCCACTGTCACAAAAGGACAGATCAACTAGAGAAAATATCAACAATGAAACATTAGAACTGAACCAAATTTTTGCACAAATGATCTTAGTAGATATCTATAGAGTGCTCCACCCCACAACATTGGGATACACATTCTTCTCAGCTACAAAGGATGTTCTCTAAAATAGACCACATACTAGCTCATAGAACATGCTTCAGTAAGTGCAAAGGAATAGAAAGTATCCCATGAATATTATCAGACCATAGTGAAAAAAATTGGAAATCAATGGCAAAAACAATAACAAGAACTTCATAAACACACAGAAATTAAATGACAACCTCCTGAACAACCAATGGGTTGCAGATGAAATTAAAGAAGAAATTAGACGTATCTACAGTTAAATGATAATGACAATATAACATACCAGAACTTACAGCACACAGTGAGAGCCATCTTAACATGAAAATTTAAGGCAATGAATACCCGTATCAGGAAAACAGAGAACGTGAAAATAAACAACTTATCTGTGAACCTCAACCTTTTAGAAAAAGAAAAGCAGGCTAGGCCAAAAGCTCATATGAGGGAGTAAATTATAAAAATCAGAGCAGAAATTAACACAGTGAATATTAAAAATCAATAGAAAGAATCATTGAATCAAAGAGTTGGTTCTATCAAAGCTTAAATAAATTTTCGAACCCTTAGCCAACCTTATCAAAAATGGGACAGAAAAGACTCAATCCATGCAATCAGGAATGAAAAGGGTAAATGAAATCACAACAGACCCTGCAGAAATCCAGAAGATCATCTATACCTACTTTAAAAACTTATATTCTAATAGGATGAGAAATGCAAAAGAAATGGACAAATTCATAGATACATATGAATTACTAAAGCTGAATAAAGATCTAAAAATCTTTTCTAAAAATACCAATATCAATCAGTGAAATCAAAGATGTAATTAAAAATCTACCAACAAAGAAAATCCCAGGCCCTGAGAGATTCACAGCTGAATTCTACAAGAAATTTAGAGAAGACCTAGAACCACTACTTCTAAAGCTCATTAATAAAATTGAGAGGGAAGCAATACTCCTAAATTCATTCCTGGAAACAAGTACTACCCTGATAGCAAAAGCAGAGAAGGACCCAACTAAGAAAGAGAATTACAAGCCAATTTCCCTAATGAACATAAATGCAAAATTCCTCAATAAGATACTGGTAAACAGAATGCAGCAAATCATCAAGAAGATTATATACCATGACCAAGTGTGATTCATCCCAGGGATGCAGGGATGGTTCAACATATGTAAATCAATAAATGTAATATACCATATTAACAAGTGAAGGACAAAAATCATATGATCATACAATAGATGAAGAAAAAGCTTTTGACAAAGTCCAGCATCCATTCATGATAAAAACCCTACAGAAAATTGGAATAGACAATCTTTGTTTCAATCTGATGAAAGCCATCTATGACAAACCAATAGCCAGCATCATTGTAAGTGGACAAAAACTTAAAGCTTCCTCTCTAAAATCAGGAAAAAGACAAGGATATCCACTGTCTCCACTCTTATTCAACATAGTCCTGGAAACTTTAGGCAGAGCAATTAGAAAAGAGAAACAAATAAAAAGAATAATGATGGGAAAGGAAGAATTTAAATTATCATTATTTGTAGATGACATGATATGCTACAAATAAGACCCCCAAAACTCCAGTAAAGCACTAACTAGATTTAATAAACAAATTCAGTAGCATAGCTGGACTCAAAAATCAATCGCCTTCCTGTATATAAATAACAAACTCACTGAGAAACCAGTGAAACAACATCTTTCACAATAGGAGTCCCCCTAAAAAAGAAATACCTAGGAATCAGTCTAACAAAGAATATAAAAGACATCTACATTGAAAGCTACAGTATTCTGAAAAAGGAGATTGAAGGAGATAATAGAAAATGGAAAGATGTCCCTTTCTCTTGAGTAGGAAGAACGAATATAGTGAAAATACTGCCAAAAATATTGTGCAGATGTAATGCATTTCTAATCAAAGTTCCAATAATATATAGCATAGAATTAAAGAAAACAATCTGAAAATTCATTTGGAACCAGAAGAGGCCTAGAATAGCTAAGGTAATTCTGGCAAAAAAAGGCAAGGCAGGGATTGTCAAACAATCCCTGACATGAAATTATATTATGAAGCTACTGTGATAGAATCAGCATGATACTGGCAAAAACTAGGCCTGAAGATAAGTGGAACAGGCTAGAAGATACAAAAACAACTCCAGACACACTCAGCCACCTTGTCTTTGACAAAGTGGCCAAACATGTTCACTGGTAGAAAGATAGCCGCCTTAATAAATGGTGCTGGGAAAACTGGCTCTGGACATGCCAAAAAATTAAAATTGAACCCATGTCTTTCACCATACACTGAACTAAATTCAAAATGGATCAAAGATCTAAACATTAAAACAGAAACATTAAATCCACTGGAAGATAGAATAGGTAAAATTCTTTAAGACATTGGTGTAGGCAAAGACTATATGAATAAAACCTGTATCATTGGAACTATCATGAAGTATCAACAACTGGGATTTCACCTTACTAAAAAGCTTTGTATAGCAAGAGAAACCACCAAAAGAGTAAAGAGATAAAGAGAAAAGACAACCAATGATATGGGAAAAAAATGTTTGCCAGCTGTTCCTCAGACAACAGATTACTATCAAGGACATATAAAGAACTAAAAAAAAACAGACCTCCCAAATTTAAGACCCAATGCAAAAATGGGCATCTGAGATGAATACACATTTCTCAGACAAAGAAATAAAAATGGCCAATAAATACATGAAAAAATGTTCAACATCATTAGTCATTGGAGAAATGCAAATTAAAACAACACTGATATTCCATCTCACCCCAGAAAGAGTGGCTATTATCAAGAAATCAAACAATAACAAATGCTGGTCATGCTGTGGGTAAAGAACACTTCTCCACTGTTCCTGGAAGTATAGACTGGTGCAACCACTATGGAAATCAGTGTGGAGATTCCTCCAAAAACTAGGACTGGAGGTCCCATTTAACATAGCTATTCCCCTTCTGGATATCTTCACAGAAAAAATAAAAACATTATACCCACAGCAATATATGTGCATCCCATATTTATAGCAGCACAATTTGTAATAGCTAGATCTTGGAAACAACCCAAATGCCCATTAATAGAGGAATGGATAAAAAGATGTGGTGTTTTTATACAATAGAGTATTACTCAGCCATAAAGAAGAATAAACTGGAGACTTTTATAGGTAAATAGATGCAATTTGAGACCATGCTCAGAAGTGAATAAATGAGATGCAAATGCATAAACATCATATTGTCTCTGTAGTGTGAGAAGCTGAAAGAGTAAATAAGATTTTAAATATACAATGGATATTGTAAAATGGGAAGAAATTTCAAAAGAAAAGAAAAACTGGGATGGGGGAATGGAGAAAAGAAGGAAGTGAAAAGCAATTATAGATAGATATAGATGATATAGGTATAGAGATGTAAAAGATAGTTAAGATAGTTATGCTACTAATTTCTCTCAGTTCATTGAAAAGAAAGATTTGTGCTAATATTGTTTGGACAATTAAATGCTAATATCTTCTACTCTGAGTAATTAATTTAAGGATAACAATATGCAGTGTATTAACCATTGTTACTCTCCTATCATTTTACTTTGAAATTTTGTTTTTGGGTTTTTTTTTCCTCTTTAAAAAACAAAAAAGCAATGTGGAGACCATTGTGGGCATCTGCCTGTGCACCTGAAGGCTTTGAATGGTTTGCTAGGCATTTTATTGTGTCCAAAACTGGACCCACTGTGCACTGGTTTAGGGCTGCTGTGACCTGGGCTCTGGTGTCCAAGAAGTGGAGTGCTGTGTCCAAATGGCCTGGTGGTTTCTGCTGCTCTGTCCCAAGCTGTGAGATCCATGAGAAGGTAACCTTAGGTGTGGCTACGTAGCAGCTAAGGCTGAGCCTCCTCCTCCTTATGATTCTCCTTATGCTAGGACTTTAGGGACAAAGCAGAGGCATCTTCTCAGGTCAGGCCCTAGCACACATTGCAGGCTGACATGAAGGGGCAGGTGAGAGATGCCCAAGCCCTGGGCTCTGACACCCACCTTGCCTGCAGGTGACATGTGTAAGGTAGGACCTCCTTCCTTTCTCTGAAACTTGGGGGCACCTCAGTCTGGAGCACCAAAAGCAGCAAGGCTAGGCCTCCTTTTCAATAAGAATGGCTCCACATTCAATGGCACTGACAACATAAGGACACTGCCCATTTGGCCTTTGTGACAAGTTAGAGATGAAGCCTCAGACCACATTGTTGATCAAGAAGGTAAAGGTAGAAGTTGTTGGGACTCCTGATTGGCTCTGCTCTGTGCCTGGAGAGCCTGGGCACTAGGCACCTGATTGTACCTCCCTCTGCACTCTCCCCACTTCTCTGACTGAACCCTAGCACCTCTTCTTGAACTGCTGAACTTGGAGCCAAGCATTGTCCCTGGGCAGGCTTAAATTAGTGTCCATGTCTGTCCTCCTGGCCCAGTGGACACCCCATCCAGGTCCAATTCTCTCTGTCCTCTGTGTAGGACTAATATTATTCCCATGAGTAAGTAAATGAGGATGTGGGCACACATTAGGCTGGTGAGAGAAACTTACAGCTCCTCTCGGGACCTGCCCTATGTCTCTAGTCCCGTTGGACTCTGGACACACTGACAGTACCAGTTCCCTCCTGCTTCTCCAAGGATGAGGGAAGGAAAGGCAAACCCCTCTCCCCAAGCAACAAAAGAACCCCTTCCAACATTACACTCCTTGACTCACAGAGTGGGTCACCACTGGGTGGTATTTCAACAAAAATAAATAAAAGGCATTCTTTTCCTTGAATTATAGTATAGCTGCTCTGCCATAAACAAATGCACACTCCTGCATTGCATGTTAACATCTCATTAACAAAAGTCAAATGCATTGAAAGCATTAAATTAAGACATTAGGTCCAATTATCCTGTCAACAGCAGTTGGGGGAAGTTGTCAACCGTTTATTTATTCATTAGGTTACAGAGAATTTCAGTTGCTTCTTAATTATGTACTGCTAATTTTTTTACCCCCTTTTCCTCTGGCCTGTTAAAAACAATCCCTGACTGTTTCACTCCTCAGCAGTGCTCAGCCTGAGGGTGTCAAGAGGCCAGGCCAAGGGGAAGGGTAAGAATGGAGGGGAAAGTGCAGGAAGGCACATTTGCCTCCTCTGCACTGAGGCCTCAGACTCTAGCCCAATCGAGCTCAGATGCAAGGGCAGGGAGTTGGGAAGACCTGGGTGACTTTCAGGCAGCTGTGTCTCCACAGGTCCCCTCTGGATGGTTAAAGAGGGCTCTGAATTACCCAGCGCCTTGGCTCCCCTTCCGTCTTCATTGCTGGGGCCAGCTGTGTCTGGCACATGACCCCTCCATTGCAGGCTGCTGCCCCTGGCCACCATTCTCAGAGCTTTGGGGTGTCCATGGGTTGAATGCATGAGAATCTTCTTGTCAGAGTCCTTTACTGTGGAGGAAAGGATGGTCCCAGGGGTGGCCTTGGCTTCAAGATGTCAGGATACTGGCTAGATCCAAAGAGGCTTTGCTGCAACCTCCTGCTCTACTTCTTCACTGGTTCCCACTCCTTGGTCTTTGGTGTATCCCTCTCTTCCTGGTCTCTGCGCTGTTCATGCTGGGCTTTCCCATATTCCCTCTGGCTCCTAGGGAAACCCATTGTCCTAAACCTTCAGGATGCTGAGCCTTTCACTCAAAGACAGGCACTATCCAGGCCCCAACCATCTGCCACCCCACAAATTCTCAGCAAACACCTGGACTTCCATGGTGCTACAGGTTGTGAAATGCAGTGAAAGGACATGGATTTCTAAGTGACCTAGGTCTGTCTTTATAATATCTCTCTAAGCATGAGTTTTATCTTTTGTAAAATGGGTCTAACAACACTAGGCATCCTGCTTCCCACCCGGTCAGTCTTCATAGAGTCAGATAAACCCATGCCATGCAAATACCATGCTGTCTGTAAACAGCTCTGCAGATGTGCAATGTACAACAAATCCTCACCCATGTGTGCCTACTGGCCTATGTGGAAAAGTATCAGTTCCCTCAGTTTCCCTTTTCCTTTGCAGAAAATCTAAGTGCTATGCAATGACTGTGCCCCAGTGTACCTAGCATACCACCCTTGACATGCTTGCTGCTAGATATGATAAATACAACCAATGTCCATGCCTGCCCTTGCTCACAGAGTAGCAGGAGGAAGGAAGGGGTGAGCTGGGACCCCCTTAACCAATCCTCAGCTCTAGCCAGTGGCCTCCAGGAACAGTCTCTGAAAGACAACAGAAAGATCATGTCCAAAGTAAAACTGTGGAAACTGAGTCCCTAGCCTTGGTTTTAGCTACCCAAAAAGGAGGTATCAGGCCCAAGGATGGAATGGCAGCACCTCCTCCTAAGTGGATACATGGCCTACAGCCCTGTACCCCATATTCTTCCCTGACACTGATGATTGGTAACATAGCCCCATCTTATCAGAAGTTCCAGAGCTCCAATGCCTACTACCTCAGAACTACGGAGAGAAGGCCTTGGCTGCTCTGTCCCCATGCATGCACCTCTTCCCTTACATAGGCAGTCAGGCCTCTATAAAACATGCCTGCCCTTGTTTGCCTATAACACCCAGTTATTGATCCAGATGTGAAGCTGTGCATGAGAGCTGCTGTGGTTTGAATATATCCCTGAAAAGCATGTGTGAGAAACTTAACCTCAATGCAACAGTGCTGGAAGGGAGGGCTCTGTCCTCATGAATGAATTAATACTGGTGATACAAGGGCTTATGGTTGTACACTTGAGCTCTCTCCTCTCTCCTCCTTTCTCTCCTACTTTCACATGATGCTTTCCTCCATGTGGTGACCAGTAAGAAAGCCCTTATCAAGCCTTCCCCTCTGTCTTGTATGTCCTGGACTCCAGACAAATTCCTTTTATTACATATTACCCAAGTCTATGGCATTCCCACAGAAAAGGTGAAGCCCAGGGCCTCACTGCTGTCTCACCCTAGGAACTGTGTGTATTGAGACATGGACTCAGGTGGCCAAGGAGCAGAGATGTTAGGTGAGTTAAGTGTTGATGAAAGCTGAGGACACAGGGTGGGAGGATGAACCTACCAGGGAATACCCTGGGCCAGCTGTTCTCCTCTGCATGGCTGCTGTATCCAGTGCAGCTCTCAAAACAGTGAAGGATGAAAAAATAAAGGTGAAAGTCAGAAAACAGAAAGCTGAGGTCAGGTGGAGTCTTCTCTCCAGATGGGAAAAAAGGAACTGCTCAACAACCGCAACATGTTTACTTACACATTCAGCAGGTTGATGTCAGGTGACACCGCTCTGCCTAGCAACCTTTTTGTTTGGTTTGCCTTGGGTACCTGGTGTTCTCTGAGCTGGAGCAGCTTGTTCATATGGCTGTCTTCAGGTGCTCTTTGTACTTGGGACCAGCCTTGCTCCAGCTTCAGCTGCTCCCCACATGTGGCCTGCATTGGTGAGCACTGTAACAAAGGCCCACACTGGTAGGCCCAGGGAGGTGGTGCTCTGATCCCTCCCCAGGGCAGCCTCCAACCACTGAGACCCCTGCTATACTCTGGTTGGAAGAGTGCTTGATATGAATGTAAAGATGAAAGGACCCCGGGTAACAGTGAAAGACTCCTGGAATGTGTGGTTAAAGTTTAGACCAGGGCAACAGCCAGATAGAATCAACAAGTTACTCTCAGACTTGTTTGCTCTGGCCTTGTGTGCCTCTGATAAGCTTACTTAAATTAGGTCATGGAGCATCCTATTCCTTCCTTGTCCCTTGACCAAAACTCCTATACACATGTTGCAAATTATTTTCTCCTGCATCTTTGTTCTCACATTCTTGAGTTGCCAATAAATAGCCACAGAAGTTTCCACCCAACACTGTTCCTGGAGACTTTCTCCTCCTGAATTGCCTCTGTGGAGCAATCCAGGGCTCCTTGATATTCAGATCAGGTATCATCTCCAAGTAATCTTTTCATCTTCTGTGTCACATATTATGAAAAAGGAAAGCATTTACGAGTCACTGGAAACCCCACGCCCACCAGTGCCCAGTTTGTACTGTCCCTGACCATAGAGCCTGTCTGATGGGAATTTTCCATGTCTGGCTGTTTCACACTTCTGTACAGGTCTCCTGAGCTTGGCTGTGTCACTTCCTTGCTGTGTGACCTCAAACAAGCTCTCTATTTCTTGGTTCCTGTCTTGGTCACTTTCCTATTACTGAGACATAATACCTACAATCTAATTGAAGACAGATTTCAGCTCACTCTTTAGTCTGTATTTGGCTGGCTCCCAGGCAGAAATGGCATGGAAGAGGAACATGCTGGAGGAAAGCTGCTCGAATCATGGTGGTCAGGAAAGAGAAAAAATGGAGGAGCTGGGGAGGGAGGTAGGCACTTCTAGATCATGGCCCCAGTAACCTAACTCTTTTGACCTCCTACCAGCAAGTCGGCTATATCACCTCATGATTCAGTCTCCTTCCAAAAACACCATGTATGAAAGCACATGAAGCTCTTGGAGAACATCGACATGCAAATCATAGTAGCTTTTTCTTCTGTAACTGGGACCATTGTTGAGGGATCTGTCAGACAATTACTGCAGGGGACTCAGCACAGTGCCTGTCACATAGTTTCTCTGTGAGAAGCAGCCACTGATATCAGTGTTGTTGCTGCTTTTTGTTCTATTGGACTTGACAGTTATTCTGTTGGGTGAGCAGAACACCATCTCAGCTCATAGAGGGAGACACTGCAATGTGTCATCACCATGACTCACCAAGTTCACCCCTATATAAGTAGCTGGTCTCAGTTGAGTGAAGGACCCAGAATAAATTACGGAACATCCACAGAGCAATATGTTTAATTTGTATTACAAGGATGTGATACAAACTTCATTTTAAAGAGCGACAGCCAATGTGGTTACATGAAAAGCTTCTTGCTATGTTTTATATCCAAAGTAACCCCAAGGTCTAGTATGTTCTAAGGTGGGGCTTTTGGAAGGTGATTGGATCATAGGGGCACTGTACTAACTTGTGAATTTATGAGTTCATTAGTGAATATGTTCTTAGGAGATGGGGCCTAGTTAGAAGACCTGGGTCACTAGGGTGAGACCCAGAAGGGTGTGTTCTTATCACAGCCCCTCCCACCTCATTCTGCTTCCTGGTCACCACCAGTTGATCCACTTTCCCTAACAGGCCCTCTATTGTGCCACTTCTGCCTTAAAGCCAACATACTATAGGCTGAATCTTCTGAACCTGTGAGTCAAATAAGCCATTCTTCCTGTAACTTATGGGTGCTGGGTATTTTATCCTAGTGATGGCAAAGCAACTGACACACTCTTCTAGTATACAAATCACCTATACCTCAGCAGGGCTGTGGTAAGTCTGCTTGCACTGGCTGGGTACCAGAATGACCAGGACTATGTGCCCTACATCTTTGAACCAGGAATTCTTCACAGGTCTGGGTCATAAGGTGCTGCTCTTGAAGACAAGAGAAAGGGAGATCTGTTCCATAGGGAGGAAGGTGTGTAGAAAGTTAAAATAACCTGAAGATTAAGACACTGATTAAAGCAAGATGATATACTATTGGAAAACTACATTTCCTACAAGCAGAAGCTGCCTGGACAAAGGGGATTATAACAGAAGATGTGGATGTGCAAGCTTACCTGCAAGGCCAGCTTTCTCTCTCTGGCTCTTTCTTCTCTGGGTGGACACCAGAGCCACATGAGGGAGAGAACTTCCAGAGCACTCTGTGTGGGCTTTGTGCTTGCCCTGTGTCTGCAAAGAGCCTGTTTCCTCCTGAAACACAGCAACCCATAACGTTCATAAGAATCGTTTTTATATATTATCTTTCTTGATCTTCAAATAATACAGTAGTTGAAATAGCCAAAAAAATCTAAAATTATCAGCAATCAATTAGCATTTTTATATCTTAAATGTTAAAATATAGACTTTTAGCACTGCAAGGTACATGAAATATAAACCTATTTTATATTTGAATATACCTTATAATTTTAAATATATTAATTTATTTGGTCCTCACAATGCCTCTGCGTTGTTCTTGCTGGATGGTTGGGAACAGGTTTTCATGCTGTCGGCATTCTGTCCTCAGCCAGACACACACTGGTTCCCTGTGAGGCTGAGCGCTGAGAGGCGAGCCAGGCCCTGTGCAGCTCACTCAGACTCCAGATCAGACACTGCAGTTGGCTCTATCTAACTACTCTCCTTAGGTATGAGTGCATCTGTGTGTCTGTGTTGTAGGGCAATCATTTTCAAAGTAACTTCCGGAGAGAGAGGGAGGGGGAGGGAGAGGCAGAAGCAGAGGCAGAGGCAGAGATAGAGGCAGAGGCAGAGGAGATTGGTAATCAGGAGACCAGCATCCTTATTACAGATCTGCTATTCACTCCCTAGTTTTACAGTTAGAGTGTTCAAATTGCTCATCACATTTGACTATGCAGAGTTTGGTGCTAAAAATATAGTGTTATTTATGCTTTACAGCCACAGAGAACTGGGTACCGTTATGCCCACCTTGTGACTGAGGATGCTCTGGATGGAAGCTGCCAGGGATAATATCTAGAGAAGCTCTTGTCCTCGTTTTCAAAAGGAGAAGTGGGACAAGTGACCAGAAAGTCAGCAAACCTCTGCTTCCTGCTGAAGAGAGGCCAATCCAGACGGCATAGGTGGGGACCAGACTTTGGGGCCACAGACCATGACTCAATCAGAGGTGACTTGGTAAGTCCTCTCAACTTGCTGAGCTGGGGCCCTCCAGGAGGGAAACATGAAAATCGCACTTCTCCCTTCTTCCCTCCCTGCTGGTACAGATCCTCCACTGAGCGGATGTAGAGGAATCCCCTTCACTATTTGTTTGCATGGAGCCATCTGACTCTGATGCTTTCAAGTGGGTGTCATGGGCTCATGGCTCTAATGGTGACCCCAGGGTCCATGTCACTCATGACACAACTTTATAAGAGCATGAGGCCGTGAGAGTGTGACTAACTTGCCCAAGTTCAGGCAGTGACTTTGCAGACCCCCAGAGCCAGGTATTGTGTCTGAACATTATCTTGGGATGTTAACATTGCCCTTCCATGTCTTTTTCTTACAGTCGTTAGAGTTCTAATAACAGGTGTCAAATGATAAAAATTTCATGGAAATGAATGGAGTATAAGACAAAGCCTGGGGATAAGGCTCATATCACCTTCTCCAAGACAAACATCAAGCAAATAGAAGGACCTTTGCCCAATTGCTGATGCGTTTTAAAGCTGCCTCAAATCTCCCTGTGGAAAAAGGATTTTTTTAAATTTTATGACAAAAAGATAAAACAAAATTTCATAAGATGATAGGAGAATAACTGTTTTAAGTCTTCAGTGAGAAAGAAGAACTGCTTCTACCCTTCGGCCAAGTGTAGTCCATTGCAAGCCTTTGAGCCAGAGAAAAGAAAACAGATCACATAGGGCAGAGAAACCCAAAGGGAAGGCCCAGGGTAAGATGGTTGATGATTTGACTTAGTTTTTCAGCTGCATAATTGTGAAAAAGTGATATGCATCCACTCAGAACCACACATGGAATTCTTGTCTTTGCCAGGCCAGTGACACTCTGGGCATATTCTCCCACTCGGTGCCTGGCAGAGGAAGGGAGCTATAGTTCCCTGTGACCCCTGTCCACAAGAGTGGACAACAGATACTACAGTGTTCTGTGTTTCTAAGCTGTGCTGTCCAATGCTTTGGTGGGCTAAATGCATTCACAGTTTAAAATGAGTTTATTGAGATATACTCTATAATAAGTCAAGGAGTACCTGTATTTTTTATGATGAGAATCCATTGCAATCTTTGACTTAAGTGTTTTCTTCATCTCCATGTAGAGATGCTTATTATCCAGCTTTGAATCTGATGTGACCCACTCCGTATTTTGCAATCACATCCCTAACTTGCATTTTGATGGCTGTGTCTGTTGCTGTTTTAATTCCTGATACACCAGGTACCCAGGATGGCTCCTGTGCTGAGAGATGCTGCTTGATGAGCTCAGCTTTTCGGGCCCCACCCCCTCCCCCAGCTCATGGCCAGGCAGGCCCTCGTAAGACCATTTTTACTTCCCCTTTCCACCCCCTTACTTGCAGAAAAAGGGGAAATCACTGCCAGGAGGCCTCCTGACCATTTTTCATGGATAAGGAGTCAGTTTTGTGTTCTCACTTTACGACGCACTCCTTGTTTCCTGGGACTAAAGAGCCCAGCACGTGGAAGGTGAAGTATTAGATGGGGCCTGGGCAGCTTGGTGGGAATACAGTGCAGCAGCTGCATAGCCAAAGGTCAAGGCAGACCCTGGAGTCATCAGGTAGGGCAGCAGTCGGGGAGCTTCTGCTTTGCCATTAGCTTAAGAAAAATAGATATAATAGTTTTATTTCAAAATTGGTACTTGTAGTCTAAAAAATTGTAGTATAAAGACACAGGATGTTTTTAGAAAATGGAGACCCTTTGTTGCTTTCTAGAGACAGATTCATTCTTACAGATGGAGGTGGATAGGTTGGGAGAAGAGGAAAGGCACACAGGAACCTGTTCATGCCAGGCTCATCATCTTCCTCAGCATCACGGGACAGCTGGGGAAATCGTGAATGGAATTAGATAGAACATACTTACCGGTTTAACTTTTCACTCAATGTAACTGTTTTGAGATTCATCAGTTATTACATGGATCGGTGATTTGATCCAATATGTGGATATATCATATTACCCATTCACCTGTTAGGGTTATTTCCATCTTTTGATAATAAAACCACTAGAGGCCTCTTCCCACAAGGACATATGCTTTCATTTTTCTTGTGCAAATAGCTAGGATTCGAATAGCTGAGCTAAAAGGTAGATGTGAGTTTAACTTTTAAAAAAAAGTCAAACTGCTTTCCAAGCTGGTTTTGCTGCCTTCTGTTCCCATGAGCAGTGTGCCCAGTCTGGCTGCTTCACATCTCACAGACACTTCTAATTTCAGCATCTGAGAGCATGTGTAGTGAGACCCTTCTACAGATTTAATTAACATTTTCCTAGTGACATGATCCTGAGCACTTTTCAAGAGCTCATTTGTCAACCATGTATCTTTTTTGGTGAAATGTCTATTCAAATTATTTATCCATTTTTCACTGTGTTGCTTATCTTATTACAGAATCATTAAGAAGTTTTTTCCATTATATTATAGGGAAAAATTCATTGTCAGGTATACATTTCCTAACTGCCTTGTCTTTTTATTTTTAACTATTTTCTAAGAGCAAAAGTTTAATTTTGATGAAATCTAATTCATTGAATTTTATTTTATAATTCATGATTTTTATATCCAATAAAACATTGCAAAATTCAAAGTCACTACGATTTTCTTTTTATTTGTTTGTTTGGATTTTTTTGGTACCAGGAATCAAACTCAGGACCTTGCACTTGCCAGGCAGGCGCTTGTGCTGAGCGATATCCCCAGCCCAAAAGTCACCAAGATTTTCTACTTTGGTTTTGTTCTTTTTTGATTTTTTAAAGAACTTTTATTGTTTGAGCTCCTGTGTTTAGAAATTTGATTCATTTTTAGTTAATTTTTGTGTGTGACATCAGTGAGAATCATCTGCTATTATCTAGTTGTTTCATTTCTACTTGTCATTTCCCTTGACATCAGATAATTTCTAAGTATTCTGATGAAGATTCCAGAAGAACCTTCTGCAGCAACACCTTCTTTCCCTCACCTACTCCTCTCTTTTTCTCTGTCTGTAAATTCAACTCTCCTGGCACTCCTGATTCTGTTCTTTCTCTTCAGGTCAGTCTGCCCACCCAGCTCTTTGGTTGCCCTAAGCAAGAAGCTTGAACCATTCCAGGACACATCCTCAGGCATTTCCCTTCCCTGGGATAACTGTGATTTGCTATCTATTATGCCATTTTTGATAACCATTTCTCTGTATTTTTTTATCCAATGTTTAGCTCAGGTGGCAGAGAAAACTACTTCCTGTTATTCTATTAGGGTTGGAAACTGGAAGTTAGCTTTCCATGCTTGAGCTGTGTAATTCAAGTTAAATTCTTTAACTTCTCTGCACCTTAGATGGTACAGTAGTATGGTGGCAAATACTTATTTACCAGGGTAAACTGTACTTGTTGTAGGCCTTTGAGAAGCAGGGCCTTGTGGGAGGTCCTCAGATCACTGCGTTTGTGCCTTCAAAGGGAATGGGGACAACAGCACATGTCTCTCAGCTCCAGTTGGAAATTTAATCACTTTCTTGCTTTAAACATGTGATCCTGTCATTGCCATGTACTCTGGAAAGTGATGTAGCAAAGGGTGACCCTCACTAAGCCTGCCCTGTGCCATGTGGATTTGTGAATGTCCAAACCTTCTCTCTTTATAAGTTATTTGCTGTGGATATTTTGTGGTAGTAACAGAATGCCATTTGTAAGTAACAGGCAGCCATTTGTAAGAGGAGGGTACATATGAGTATTCAGTGCACTAAAATGCAAATAAACTTCACTAATTGAAACTTTGCCCTCTAAATCTCACTATCTGAAATCTTTATGCTTTAAACTATTCCCCTTTAATAACAATGTATTAACAGGCGGCCATTTGAAAGAGGAGGGTACATATGAGTATTCAATGCACTAAAATGCAAATAAACTTCACTAATTGAAACTTTGCCCTCTAAATCTCACTATCTGAAATCTTTATGCTTTAAAATAGTTACATTTTTTTTAAAAAAACTTTGGAGCTACACAGTTTCACTAATTCTCATTCTCTATGTAAAACAATAATAGTTTTAAATCAAAGGACACAATTTATGAAAGTGTTTTTGTAAACTCTAATCTGCCAAAACAATTTTTTGTTCACACATTTGTGGTTATTCAACATATTTTAAAGGAAATATACAGATGACAGCATGTTCAGATTTGAAGAGTAGATTCAGTGTAGTTCAATAATGTACGCATCCATGACTACTAGCGTCGAGATCTAGGACTTCTCTTACCCCAGATGTTTCTCTAGGCTCCTGTCCAGGCAGTGCCTCACAATCCCTATTGACAAGTGCAGATCTGACTAACACTTGTGCTTCATTATTCTAATCCTAAAAATTCATAATTCATAAAAATAGAGTCACAGTGCATACAAGCTTTAGTTTCTGAGTGTACTTCATTCTTTCAGTATCTTATTTTTGAAACTCATTTATTTAGTTGCAGTTACTGGTAGTTCATTTCCTTTTATTATTAAACAGAGTTTTTATGAATATATCACAATTTCATTATGCATTCACATGTTGGTGGAAATTTAGGTTGTTCACAGTTTGGGTCTATTATGAATAAAGTTGCCATGAACATTCTGATACGTCTTTTTTTAGGAATATGACTTCATTCCTCTTGGATAAATGCCTAGGAGAGGAAATACTAAGCCATAACATAGATGAATATGTAACTATTTAAGAAAATGCCAAATTGTTTCCAAGTTAGGTTGTACCATTTTATATTCAGATAAACAAAGAATGAGAATTTCAGTTTTTGGGTTTCCATCACACCAGCTATTTTTATTCATTTAAATTTAGCCATTTTAGTATGTTTGACATGGTATCTCATTTGCATTTTAATTCGCATATTCTGGGTAACTAATGAGACTGACTACATTGTTATATGCTTACTGGACCTTAATAACTCAAATTTTAAAGGTTTGTTTATAAGTCTTTGGACTATTTAAAAGGTTTATCTTTTTATCATTATGAGTTGGTAGGATGTAAGACTTTGTCAGACATATGTACTGGAAATATCTTCTGTATGTGGCCTGCCTTTTCATTTCTTAACAATATCTTTTGAAAAGCAGGAGTTTATAATCTGAACATCATGTATTTTTCTTTACTTTTAACTTTGTTTGTTGTTGTTCTTTAATGAAAACATATTTGTTTACTCAAAGACCCCAGAGCTACTTTTCTAGATTTTATTCTAGAAATGTCATGAGAGTACCTTCCATACTTAGAAGTAATCCAACTCAGGTTTCTCATACTTAAGTGTAAGGTGTGGATCTTCAGTTGATGCAGTACCGTGTGTTGAAAACTAGTCCCCTTTAATAACAATGTATTAATGATTCAGAAAACTAAATGCCTTTTTCAATAACTGAACTGTAAAAACTCCGGAGATAGAAAATTTAAGTCTTTCATTTTCAATTATCTTTTGCATTCAACTACATTAATTATTAATAATTAGACTGAAATAATATGCACAAACACATGCAGCAGCACCAGTCACAGAGCCCAACACAACAGTCTTGCAGTCCCCAGAGATGTAACTGACCACAGAGCAGTGAGGCTGAGCATAGAGGCTGCCTCTGGGCCCTCATGTGGGGCTCACAGGGTAGCAAATGCTGGTAAGGTCCAGCTGTGCTCAAACTGCCAACTCCTTTGAGCCTCTCTGATGGGCTGTGGTCCATAGAATATCCACTCTACCAACAGAGAGGGGGTGCCACACCATTGCTGGCACCACATTTGGGGCAGCCTTAGGTGAATCTACCCTCTGCTGGTGGATACCTGCCTGCAGTGCAGTCCATAGAAAGGACACTACTCAAGCATCAGTACTTGGCAATATGTTGGCAGGAAAAAATTGCCTGAAACACAGGACTCACATCTGAGTCTGAGTACTAGACCTGGCTGCACATTTCTAAGCCTTTCATCAGTGTCTAGTCTGTAATGCACAGGTCTAGTGAGTTCCATCTTCCTATCTAGCATGAGACAATGGAGGTGAAAGTGAAAGTATTATCAGGGCAGGTTCTAAGAACCTTGGGTTAGATTTGCAAATAAGGGCAGGATCCCTCACATCTCACTATATTAACCATATCCCAGAGCCTGGAAAGCAGTCACAAGCTCCATCACTTCCTCCTGAACAGAGACAGCAGCCAAACCAATAAAGTCTTGGTGCTATGGATGTAGAGAAGGCTATTCTTGTGAGCTCTTCCATTAAGTGTATCAAAATGTCACCAAAACAGCATGGTCAATGTTAGGTTCTACTAAAAAAAAAGTTAGGTTCTAAACATTTTTGCTCTTCACACGCATTCACTTGTTGGTAATTCATCAAAACGTAAGGAGGAGTACTGTGCCTTCTGTCAAGGTTCTGGGCAGAGGATACAGTAACGTGATCAGGGACTGATAAGGTAGTAAACTACATAAAATTAACAAAGCACATTGGAAGGACTCCCATCTAAACTAGCAACCTGTTGTGACTAAGTAGAGGGAAAATGAGGCAATGTAATGACATGGGTCTAATTTTAGTCTTTAGCATGTGGAGAGCCAGTTTTTCCATCATTTATTAAACTGCCTACCTTCCCTGCAGTGAACATGTTTGTCCCCTTTGTCAAGACAAGATGGCTCATTGTGTTTGTGGCTGTGGCTGCATCTTCTAATCTGTTCCATTTATACTCAGGTCTTTTCGTCAATCTCATGCTGATTTTACCACAGTAGCTTTATAGTATAATTTCAAGGCAGGGATTATGACGTCTCTTGCCTTTTTTGTTGTTGTTGTTGCTCAGGATTGCTTTTGCTATTCTGGGTCTCTTCTGGTTCTGGATGAATATTATAAATGTTCTCTCTAGATCTGTGAGGTATTTGATAGGGATTGCTTTGAATCTGCTCAACAGTTTTGATTGTATGACCATTTTCACAACGTTGGTTCTTCCTATCCATGAGCAAGAGATATCTTTCCATTTTCTGAAATCCTCTTTGATCTCTTTTTTTAAAGTACTGAAATTTTCACTGTATGGATATTTTACTCCCTTTGTTAGATTGATTCCTAAGTATTCCTTTTTTATATGCTATTGTCAAAGGTGTGGTTTCCCCGATTTCTCTCACAGTGTGTTTATTGTTTGTATACAGGAATGCTATTGATAACTGAATGTTGACTTTGTATCCAGATATGCTACTGGATTTATTTATTAATTCTAGGCATCTTTTATAGAGTTTTGGGGTTCTTCTGTGCAGAGTATCACGTCATCTGTGAATAATGACGATTTCACTTCTTCCTTATCCACCCTTATTCCTTTTATTTCTCTCTTTTCTAATTGCTCTGGCTACACAGCTTCCAGAGCCACACTGTTTCCAGGGCTACAGTGAACAGGGCTGGTCACAGTGCACATCCTTGTCTTATTCCTGATGCTAAAGTGAAAGCTTTCAGATTTTGCCCACTTAGTATGATGCTGGCTGTTGCTTTGTCATAAATTGATCAGATTGAGGTAAAGACCACCTATTCCGATTTTCTGTAGGGTTTCATGGTGAATGAGTGTTGGACTTTGTCAAAAGCCTTTTCTGCACCTGTTGAGATGATCACGTGATTCTTGCTTTTGTTCTTTTGATGGTGTATTACATGCATTGATTTGTGTATATTGAACCATCCTCGCATCCTTGGGATAAATCCCACTTGGTCATGGTGTATAATCTTCTTGATGATGTATTGCATTCTGTTTGCTAGTATCCTATTGAGAATTTTTGCACATATGTTCATTAGGGAGATTGGGCTGTAGTTCTCTTTTCTTGTAGGGTCTTTCTGTGGTATTGCTGTCAATGTAATACTTGCCTCCAGAAATGACTTAGGGAGATTTGCTTCATTTTCAATGTCATTGAAGAGTTTGAAGAGTATTTGCATTAAATCTTTTTGGCATTTCTTGGTGAATTCAGCTATAAATCCATCAGATCCTGGGCTTTTCTTTGCTGGTAGGTTTTAATCACATTTCAATTTCATTAATTGATCCTGGGTTATTCAGAACTTTTATATCTTCTTGATTCAGCTTTGGTAAGTCATATGTATCTATGAATCTGTCCATTTCTTTTTTTCATCCTATCATCAAAGTAGGTATTGATGAACTTCTGAATTTCTATGGGATCTGTAGTGATTTCCCCATTTTCATTTCTTATTGCATGAATTTGAGTTTTTTCTTTCCGTTTTTTGATATGGTTGAGAGGCTTTAATTGATTTTATTTATTCTTTCAAAGAACCAACTCTTTGTTAAGTCTTTGTTTTGTTTTCATCTCAGTTGCATTAATTTCTGCCCTGATCTTTTTTTTATTTTAAAGATAAAAGGAAAAAACGCATTAACAAACAGACAAACAAAACAACACCCAAACAATAGAAGCAGTACAGAATTTCATTTCAGATAAGGTGATAGGAAATTAACAATGAGTTTTGTATTACATATTGTTATCCTTAAATTGGTTACTCAATTAAACAAATATAGGCATGTAAGATAGATCAAACAATTAAATATTAACTGCTCCTTTCACTAAAGCAATAGAAGACAGTAGTACAACTCTTTTATCAATCCTATGTGTGTGTATATGTGTATATATGTATATATATTTCCCTTCTTTCTTTTTCTTTTTTCCTTCATCCCAGTTTTACTTTCCTTTTGAGCAGTTTTTTTTCCCTTTCACAATATCTATTATACCTTTCAGATTTTATTTACTCCTTCAGATTCTTACACTAGTGAGAAAATATGGTATTTACACATGGGGGTCTGACTTATTTTACTTATGAATATAGTCTCTCATTGCATCCATTTACATATGAAAGCCTCAAGTTTATCTTTCTTTATGGCAGAGTAATATTCCATTGTATAAAAATACTACATCTTTTTATCCATTCCTCAGTTGATGGGCATTTGGGCTCCTTCCACGATTTAGCTATTACAAATTGTGCAGCTATGTATGTGGGTGCACATATATTGCTGTGGTATGATGTTTTTCATTCTTCTGGAAAAATAGGCAAGAGGGAAATAGCTGGGTTGAATGGAACCTCTAGTTCTAGTTTGCTGAGGAATCTCCAGACTGATCTCCACAATGGTTGCACAAATTACACTCCCACAAACAGTGGAGAAGGGGTTTCTTTCCTATGAGAGTAAGGATTTTCAAAGTAGGTATTGATAATCTTCTAAATCTCTACAGGCTCTGTAGTGATTTTCCTTTTTTTGTTATTGTATGGATCTGAGGTTTTTCTTTCCCTTTTTTGAAAAGGTTGGCTAGAGGATCATCAATTTTATGTATTCTTTCAAAAAACAAACTCTTTGATTCATTAATTCTTTATATTGTTTTCTTAGGCTCAATTGCTTTGACTTCTTCTGTGATCTTTATAATTTATTTCCTTCTTTGGGCTTAGATCTTGACTTGCTCTTCTTTTTCTAAAAGCTTGACGTGTATCACAAGATTCTTTATTTGTGAATGTTGTATTTTCCTCATATGAGAATTTACTACTATAAATTTCCCTCTGAGGACTGCTTTCATTACATTCCACAGGTTCCAATAATTGGTATATGCTTGTTTATGGTAAATATTATAAAATTTCATCTTTAATTTCAGCTGTGATACATTTGTTATTCATGAGGGTGTTATTTAATTTCCATGTGTTTATGGAGGTTTTGCAATTTCTTTTGTCAATTATTTCCAATTTTATTACACTAAGGTCTGATAATATGCATGGGATAATTTCAGTTCCTTTGCATTTACTTTAGCATGTTCTATGTACTAGTGTGTGGTCTACTGTAGGGAACATCCTGTGTGCAGCTGAGAAGAATGTGAATTCTGATATTGTTGGGTGGACAACTCTGTAAAGGTCTACCATGTGCATTTCCCACAAGTAAGGTTTAGTTCTGTTATTTCCTTGCTGATTTTTTGTCTAAGTGATCTATCTCTTTGTGACAATAGGGTGTCAAAATCCCCCATTATAACTGTGTTCTTATTTTATTTGATATATATATATCACTTGTTACCCCCTCTTCTTGCAATTTTCCCCTAACAAGAATGTAGTGACCTTCTTTATTTCTTTTGACCATTCTTGGTTTGAAATTAACTTTGTCTGCAAATAGAATAGCTACTCCTGTTTTTCTCCTAGGTTCTTGTCTCATGGTGTATTGTTTTCCATCCTTTGACTGTAAGTCTATAAATTTCCCTTTGAGTTAAATATGTTACTTGTATACAGAATATTGTTAGATTTTGTTTCTTGATCCACTCTGCCAGTCTGTTTGTTTTGATTGGTGAATTGAGGCTATTTCCATTAATGCTTATTACTGATATGTATTGGCTTATCTTTGTCATGTTATTTTCCCACTAACATGACAAAGTTGGTTCCCTGTTTTCCCCCTCTGTTTAATTGTTCACCCTGCTTAGTTGGTTCCTTTCTATTGTTGTTCTTCAAATTGTAGTCATTTTTATTTCTATCTAGAATATCTTACAATACTAGATTTTGTTTGGTGCTCATGAATTTCTTCTGTTTTTCTTTACTATGGAAATATTTTATTTATCCATTAATTTTGAGAGATAGCTTTGCAGAGTACATCAATCTGGGTCAGTAGTTTTTCTCTTTCAGAACCTGAAATACTCCACTCTAAGCTCTTTTTGACTTAATGGTCTGTGTGAAGAAATCAGACATGTTTCTTATGGGTTTTCCTTCATAGGTGATTTGTTTCTTTTCTCTAACAGCTTTTAATACTCTCTTCTTTTGCTGAAATTTTTGGGATCTTGATTATTATGTGTCTGGGTATAGATTTATTTTGGTTATGGCCAAGTGGAGTTCTATATGCCTCACTTAATGTATGTCAGATTCTTTTCCCATTTTTGGGAAATTTTCTTCAATTACTTCTGCAAAAATTTTGTCATTCATGTTACCTCCTCTTTTTCAATGACAACTATCGTTTCTTATATTGTATTTCTTTGTCTCATCTTACAGCTGTTGAATTGTTATTTCTATGTTCCTTGTGATTTTTAAGAGTTCTTTTCTTTCATGATTTCTAGCTGTAATACTGTCTTCAAGGTCTGAATGTCTATCTTTGACAGCTTTTAAAAGTTTTTCCAGCTTTTAATTTAATATTTAATGTCCTTGATAGCTCTTTGAATCTGTTATGTATATTCCACTCCTTTCTTATATCATTCATTCAAGGTTTCCATCATTTTTCTGTGCGCCTCTATTTTTTATCTATGTGTTCTTTTTATACACTGGGTAATTCTTTCATTACAGTTGTCATTTCCTTTTCTACCTGGGAGATTATTTCTGATCTGATTTCATCTATATCCTGATGGAGTTGTGTGTGTGTGTGTGTGTGTGTGTGTGTGTGTGTTTTTTAACTTCAATTGCTATAATTTCAGAGATTTCAAGTGTGTAACTTCCAAGTTCTCCCCTATGTTGATGTCTCCTGGGCTTGTTCTGGGTGGGGAAGAGGTCTGAGATTGCATGTTGCTCCTTTGTCTTCTCATTTTCAATGCAGGGGGTGGAGCACCAAGCCTCACCCCTCCATAGTAGCTCACCAAAAGTCCTGCAATGTTGGTGGGAGGTACAGTTTGTATTCCAGGTACTCCTGGGCAGCTCACCAAGCATTCCTGCATTTCCCAGAGGACTCATTCTGTGACGGTGGCAGTAAGAGTGCCAGATCTGCCCTCACCCAGGTAGCTCACTGACCTTGGCTTTCCTAGGGGACAGACTTGTCCAATGATGGTGGCAGGAGGTGGAGTGCCAAGTCTGGCCTCTCCCAGGTAGCTCAAGGGATGTCTCTGGCTTTCCCAGGGGTCAGATTTTGGTTGTCTTTTTTCATTTAATTTGAGATATTCTTGGTTCTTGCTATGAAGAATGTTTTTTATCAGAAACTGAATGATGGGCTAGGAGACACTCACTCTTATTTAACATTTCCTGGCATGAATGTGGTGGGGCAAAATTTTTTGTTTTACTTGTATTTCTTTGTGGTGTTTGGTTTCAACATGATGGCTATTTTTAAAAAGTTACTGATCTGTCTATTTGTTCCCTTATTTAGCTCATTGGCTACAGAATAGGGTCTTTATTTTTCATCCACATTCTTTGATCATTTGAGTTTGCCAGGTTTTTCAGCACCAAGTCTGTTGTATGTGAGACAAAAAGAAAACTCCAACTCATCGAAATGCTTCATCTTGGCTCATGAGATATCCAAGTTTGTTTTGTTTTCTTCTTCCCACCTTTCAGAGTTTTCTTACACTTGTTTTATAAAACTGACAGGAGTTATAGCTCTACTTAGTGGAAATAATGCAGGAGCATATGTCTATTTTGTCTCCTTGGATTTAGAAATCTTCTCGTGGGTATTTTTTATTTTATTTTTTATTCTCTAGTGTATAATTGTTCCTCTCTGCACCTTGCCTTTTATCCCCAGTGAGGGTTATTTCTGGCGAAGCCCTTTCTGGAGACTCTACTTCAATATCACGTCTGTGGATGTTCTTGTTCCATAACACTGATGCAGGAACTCAAGCACTTATTCAGAGTTGAAGGACCAGATGTTTTGTCCCAGTGTCTGCTTTCTCTAGGTACAACACTGTCTTCAGCTATATTCCCCAGAACAAGCTGTCCAGTGCCCCTAACCTTAGTCTGACATCTGTAAAATGATGCTGCCCATACTTTACAGTGGTTATTTTGTGTGCAGTAGATGAGATATTGTAAGGAATGAAATGTTGACCATGATATAAATGCTTAATATGACTACTATTGTGGAAGCAAAAGGGCAGAGTAACTTCCTTTAAATATCTCCAAAAATAAAAGCAAACCATTCATATATTTTTAATGCTTCCTGATATCTTCAACAATTCCATTCCAGTTAAAAGGGTGTAAATAATGCAGTATATTAAGAATGGAATGATAAATAATGTAGGCAGTGTTCTGAATTCACTAAGCTAACATTCTAGTGTAGGAAATATTCAATGAATAGGTGTACAAATAACTAAACAGATTATGATTGATTATGTTAGCTGCTGTGAGAGTAGAAATCAAATGGTCAATGAAATAGTTCGGATATGGGAAAGAAAGAGAACTTCTCAGAAGGCTGAGGATGAGATAACACTTCCCATGAGAGGAAATAATGAGAGAACCCAGACCTGCACAGAACTTCAGAGAGAGTTGTGCTTTCCCCAAGAAGAGCACATGCAGATGTCTAGAGAGAGAAAGATGTTGAATTCCTGAAGCAAGACACCTCTGAGGGAATGACCTCAAATGATTCAGCTCCATTTACCAGAAGAAAAACCTAAGTTGAGCAATAAATTATGGATTTGTTAATTCCATGCTAAAAGCTGAAAACCTTGAAATATACCTGTTAGCTTATAACATGATTTGTTTCTCTTTTCCTTATACTTATGTCCTTTTCTCTTCATCTTCATATTTTTCTTACCTGCAAGCAGCACTAATGGCCATCCATTTATTGTAAGAGGTATGAAAAGTATCCACTGGCTGGAATAAGTCAAAAAGTGGTATTTAAGTGAAAAATTAAATTCACTGTCCATGGAAAGTGAGAATAGATAATGGGTTTCATTTTCTCCGAGGAAATAATACTCACATCTCTGCACACTGTCCATGTCTGGTAATGCAGAGCTGGTTTTCATCATCTATAATGACAATTTGGTGACACTCCTGCTGAGAAGATAAAATTGAGAAAACCTTGGCACTGAAGACAGACCATGGGTTATAAACTTTACTTCCTGGTTCTCTTTTTTGAAAAGATAATTTAGGTGTTATTTCAAGTTTATTTTTCCATCTCTAAATGGATTCCACCTATTTTAATTTAAAAATGTAATTGTGTGGCTTAAAGAGAATATCTTGTCTAAATGATATGACTGAGTCAGTCCTGTAGATCCAAATTAGGGATGGCAAACACATTGCATTCCTAGCCTATGCTCCCTACTGTAGATGCCACTAGCAGCAACGCTAAATGACCCCTGCCATTACTCTTTCTTGGTTGTTGAGTTAGATATCTTTAAACACTCCAGGAAAACTATACCAACTGATTAATACAGGCACTAAATGCAAATCTTTTGCTCTAACTGTGTTAATCCAAACTGTGAATTTCTTCTGAGCACCTCACTTAAACTTCTACTACATTTAATATGGTAAAATCACACAGTGAAGTACCAAGTGGCTACTCTGATTATTTTGAGAAAATGAGTTTTCTTAAAGTTTGACCTGTAACTCAGAGAGATATGCATAAAACTAATTAATTGTTTTAAGGAAAAAAATAAACTTCAACACTGAGGACATCTGTGTATCCCACTGAGATGGCTTAAAGCTCTGTGAGCAGCAGACAGGCAAACCCTTTGCAAGATAAGCTCTTCATTAGTGCCAAGGTTAGGACTAGACTTCAGTCCTTGCATTTTTTTTTAACTGGAATCCTGATCATAAGACATGATGTGGCATCTCAGAAGCTAGAAGGGAAATGACTGTGAAATTTTAATGAAGAAAATTTATAGATAAGGGTGAGGGTTAATGTGACATTAAGAAACACGGTTCTACTACAGATATTCTTCTGATGCAGCTGATTGGTGGAGCTGGAGCAATGCTGCCTCAACACCAGCAGCTGAGACAGGGACTTGCCTAGTCTCAAAGTGTTTTGAAGATAAGCCTCCTTGTTCCTTTGTGAATGCCTGAGCTGCTGGAAGAGGCTGCAGCTAGAAACTGGTCATATGTGTGGAGGCAAGAGAGAGCCAGAGTGCCTCCGGAAGTCAAGCTACCTCAGTCTTAAGAAAAACATCGTGTCTAGACAATTTCAGTCATTAGTCGCTAGGCAACATTGCCTCCCACGATACTAATTTAGCAAGTGGATAAATAAATGCCCCTAATATTGTTGGTCACTCCTCTTGTTCATCAAGTAAGAGGCCACTCCACCTGACCCCAGCTTTTGTCTCTTGTCTTTATTTTCTAAATCCCTTTGCCATTTTCTCCCATGGACCACTAAAAGACCACAGAGTTCTAATCTGAGTCCAATCTAGAGAGTAGCAAAAGATGCAAGAAAAGGATCATACCTAAGTGAGTGTCACATATGTCTTGTAAGTATTGTCAATAAATGGACAAACAAATGAGTATAAATGAACTAATTGCTACACACTTGATTTTTTCAATCCAAATACCATCTTATTACAGACATATCAGACATTGTAAAAGTGGACAATGGGGGTGGGACTCTTGTGCTGATGGCCCCAGTAGAATGCTGAAATGCATCAGCTGGTCCATGATCAACTCCACAACTGTGGATTCCACACTTTGGCTCAGCTACTGCCAAATTAGACCTGGTTCTGAATTGTTTCCCCTCTGCATGGAGCAGCAGAAGTGCCCGCAAAACAACAGACCTGAATTTAGACAAGGCAAAATTCTGGCATAGAGGTTCAATATGGATGACTAGAAGAAGAGTTACACCACAGAAGCTGAGGAGAGACCCACTGAAAAGGAATGATGTGGGAGATCCAACATGGATGAGTAAAGGTGGAACCATTTTGGAGAGACTGAGAACATCAGTAAGAAACACAGAGAAGATAGGAATCTGTTATAAAAGGAAAGATCAATCAAACACAATATGGTGACCATGTCTGAATTCTATTTTGAAGATTCCAACCCAGAGTACATTATTTGGAGACAACTGTAGAACATCTCATAAGGAAGAAAGAACTGCACAGGGACTGAGAGAATCAGCAGCAGTTTGACTCTGTACAAAAAATGCAGGATACAGCTCCCAGAGTGGCCTTCAACAGTAAACAGTTGGTGAGTTACCTCAATCCAATTCCTGCCACCATAACTGCAGAACAAGAATCAGCAGGTATACAGTTGTAGGGAGGGGCTCCACGTTAATGATTCTCAATGAAGAACCTGGGTCACAGAGCAGCCCCTGGCTCCAAGCCATGCTCCAGATTGTCAAGTGCCCATAGTGGATGAAGGAAAGACAGAGACTGCAGTCAACTGCTGCTTGGACAGCCAGTTGGAGAGAGTCCTACTGACAAGTGGGAGCTGGTGTACATGGACTTGGCTTGTGTGGTCAGAACCTGAGTTACAGAGGATTGGAAGGTCTCATTGGCAATCCCAAACATGGTAAGGGAACAAAACCAGGTGTGTCAATGTAACAAAACTGAGGATACAGAAATATACCCAAACATATTCAATTATTTGATCTGTGACAAAGGGGCCAAAAGCATATGATGGAAGATACATAGCCTTTTCAGAAAGTCGTGTTAGAGAAATCAGTTATCAGTATGAAGAAGAATGAAACTGGACATTTATCTCTTGCCATATACTAAATTAAAATCAAAATGGATGGAAGATCTAAACATTTAAAAATAAACACGAAATCTACTGGAAGTGGGGCTGGGGATATAGCTCAGTGGAATAAGCGCTTGCCTAGCAAAGCACAGGGTCCTGAGTTCGATCCCCAGTACCGCAAAAAAAAAAAAAAAGAAATCTACTGGAAGATAAAATAGGTTTAAAAAAATGAAAAAAAAAAGACATCGATATAAGAAAAGATTTTCTAGATAGAACCTCAACTGTATAAGAAATACCATCAAGAATCAACAAATAGGATTAGATCAGCCTAAAAACTTCTGTACAGCAAAAGAATGAATCAGTAAAGAGACAACCTACAGAATGGGAGAAATTTTGCCAGCTACTTCTCAGACAGAGAATTAATATCTAGAATATACAAAGTACTCAAAAAATTAAACCCCATAAAATTAAAGATCCACCTTGAGACCATACTCTTAAGTGAAATATATCAAACACACGTGTAAATATCACATTGTTTCTCTGTTGTGAGAAACTAAAAGTGTAAATAAGGACCAAAGTGTATAATAGTTGTTGTAAAATAGAAAGAAAATATTCAAAAAGAAAGTGGAAATAGGGAGTGGGTGGGGGAAAGAAGAGGTATCATAACTATACTATTCCACAAGTATAAGGAATAAGAGAATAAGTGGGTGGGAAGAAAGAAAGAAGAAAAGGGAAAGAAAACCTGAGAAAAAAGGTAAAATGGAAACAAAGCTTTTGTAGGAGGAAAAAAGGGGTTAAAGGAAGGGAATGGGAATGGGAAAAAAAGAAGAATCAAGATATAACATGTACCAGTACAAATTCCCTATGATGAATGTGATCATTATGTATATCTAAAATGTATCAATAAACATAATTAAATTTTTCAAAAATCCCAGCACTTTGGCAGCCAAGACAGGATGATGGCCACAAGTTCAAAGTCAGCTTGGGTTGACCAATGAGTTCAAGGGCAGTCTGAACTACATGGTGAGACCTTTTCTCAAAAAACAGCAAAGCAAAACAAAATAAATCATTTCTCAGCCGTACTTCTGAACAGTAGGTGACTGGAGATTCAGTGGGCTTCCTTGCCCCACCCCTTCTGACCTACTGCTATTTGCTCTTGCCAAGGAACAAGTTAGTTAGGAAACTGAAACACCACCATGGCTTTTAAAGATACCAGAAAGACACCTGTGGAGGCTGAAGTGGTGATTCACTGACATAGGATTACCCTCACCAGCTACAATGTGAATTCCCTGGCAAAGTCATTTGGTCACTTGATCAGAGGTGCAAAGGAAAAGAATCTCAAAGTGATAGCACTCATTGACATGCATACTAAGACTTTGAGAATCACTACAAGAAAAATGCCTTGTGGTGAAGATTCTAAGACATGGGATCATTTCCATATGAGAATGCACAAGCAACTTGTTGATTTGCACAGTGCTTCTGAGATTGTTAAGCAAATTACTTCCAATAGTATTGAGCCAGGATTGGAGGTTAAAGTAACCTTCACATATGCCTAAAGTGACTGTTTTAATAAGTTGACAATTGTAAAAAAAGAAAGAAAGGAGGACTCTCCCCAAAAAGTTCTCCAATATACCTTAGTAGAAGTGTCACCAGTTGGCACCTTCATATTATTCTTAAGTGGAAAATTTTTAATAGTTTGCAATCATGTCTTTGACATATAAATATGCATTTATTACATTAAGCAAATTACCATATATTACCAAGTTCTTAAATTGTTTTTCTACTAGTGAAACATGAACTATATCAAATATTATTTATACAAGTCATTCCATCGTTTCTCCATTTATACCTTATTTTGTTAATAAATGTGTATCTCTTCTGAAAAAAAATTAAACCACCTAAAATTAAAGATCCAGGCAGAAATGGGCAAGAGAAATGAACTGACACTATACAGGAAGAAATACAAATAGTTATCAAATATATGAAAAAATGTTCAACATCTCTGGCCATTAGAGAAATGTAAATTAAAATTCTAAGATTCCGTTTTGCTCTAGAAAAACTGGGAATTATTAAGTAATCAAACAATAACAAATGCTGACTTGGCTGTTGTGAAAAAAAGGAACATTCCTTCATAGTTGGTGGGAATGATTGTAAACTGGTACTACCATTATGGAAATCAGTACGAAGATTTTGATAATAACTGAAATTAGAAATTTCATATTACCCAACTATGCTCCTTTTAGATATCTTCCCCAGAGAGTTTAAGTCATCATGGTACAGTAATACATGCATAATATTTATAAGCAGTAAAATTTGTAATAGCTAAATTCTGAAAGCATCTCGCATATCCCTCAATAAATAATTGGATAAAGAAATAGCCAAGTAGTATTCTATTATATAAATAATGACAAACTTGAGACATTTTCAGGAAAATGGATGCACCTAGAAAATATAATGTTGAGTGAAATAAATCAGACACACAAATTTAATACCTTATGATATCTCTCATTTGAGTGAAGTAAAATACAAACAAAGAAAATGATAAAGAATGGGTAGCAATGGATAAAAGGACAATAGGAAAATGGTCCAAGGGAATAAGGGTGAGGGGTGAGGAGGAGAGGAAGGGAAAATGAGAAGAATAAAGATATTCCTTTCACAGGAACTTCATAGCCCAATTAATGTAAACATTGAATGTCCTAGCATGAAGCAAGACAAATAACAACAAGAATGAAACATGGGATATGGGAACTGTAGGAGGAGGGAGGGAAGGGGATTTTTAAAAGGAAAGAATTATCTTGTGATATGTACATGTAAACATTCCCCAAGACAATTGTAAATTACATGAACTGCAAACATGTACACACAAATTAAAATTGTTTTACAGAAGAAGATAATGAAGGAGTTCAAAGCTTTAACTTTTCTTCAAACATTCTCTAAATATTTTCAAATCTGGAAGCAAAATCAGAGTTGTTCTTATCCCTTGTATATAGATATCTTTTTGAAAACCATCCACCGGTTGATTCAAAAATCAATATCAGAGCCCTGGACTATTGACTCTCACTGTTTTCTGATAATATATCACTTTTCCAAGATTCCCCTACACAGAGCCAACAACTATTATTATGAGGAAAGAAGAACAACTGAGGGATACCCTGTTGACAAGAGAAATTGTGGGGAGTAGCTGACATTGGAGATTGATCACATATATGGTGCTTAAGTAAGGCCAGCCCTGAGATCATAGAGCACCCAAGGTGAGCCACGTGAACAAGCTGTTTCAGCTCTGAGAATATGAGGCACCCTGAGGTGAATCAGGCAAAGTATTGTTAAGGTGGAGGGGTTTCAACTGACATCAACCTCCCAAGAGTATAAATAAATCATGCTGCAGTCCTTGGACAGCTCTTTTTCTCCCACCAGGAGAGGAGAATCCATCTGACCTCAGCTTTCTGCATTCTGACTCTTGTGTCCATTTCTTGATCCTCTACTATCCTTTCCTAGGGAAATTTTAGAGCTGTGTCTGAATAGGGACCTAGGGCACCATGAAACTTGTCATACAGCAGGTGGGAGGATATCTCCCAGTGTACATGCACATAAAACAGGCTCACCAGAGCAAAAGAGTAAAGCAGGGTCATGAGAAACATTGGGAGAGAGGTGTAAGGATATCAATATTGATTTCATCAGGTGTAAAATGTGTGGCACATAGGTTTTCAAGAACAACGAATGTATACACAAATGCTTGTTGTATTATTGAGTTCCATATTTACCTCTTTGCTGTGGACCTGGATCAGGGAGTCCCTTGAATATCATGTCTGTTGAGATGACCGCAGAGGATTTTGCTTGAAGCACTATCTTAACATTAAGTTCCAAGCAGAAAAAGGACAGTGGAGCAACAGCCTCCCCAGTAGAGCTTGAACCCTCCAGCTTTGCGCAGTCAAATAAAGAAGGAGCTTTGGGGGGCAAAGAAGACCCTTTCCCACTGAAGGACTGCTTCGCTAAACTTCCATTTCACATCTGTCCAAAGTAAAACTGATAACCTTAACTGCACCACAAGTGGCTACTTCTGCTTTCTCAGTTAAGAAAAATTTTGCTGCATCACAGGCTGAGACTTCCATCCTTCATAGATTAGAGTCATCCTCTCTTTCCCACTTGCAGTTGGTGCTAAAAGAAACCAGAGGGTTGGAGAATCTCTACGTTTTCAACGTGTCTATTATGTTGCTGAACTCCAAGTTCCCAATAATCTGGGACAAGTTATACATCTTCATTAACCTGTATCCTTTAAGATCTTAAAAGAACTAAAACAAATAACTCCTGCCTATGATCCCACAGCTCCTTTTACTTTGCATTTTATAGAGCTCATAGGACAATGGATTGTGTCCCCAAATGATTGGAGAGAATAGCTAAAATATGTTTGAGTCCCGGGGATTATTTTTTGTGTAAGGAAAATTTTTTGAGTTGCGCACAGATCAGACTACTCACAATGCCATTCCCAACATGACCATTACAATAGACCTGTTAACTGGAGAAAGTACCTTTGCTGCCACAAATAATCAACTTACTTTTGAATTGAAAATTTATGAACAAATTGAAACAGGTGCTACAAGAGCTTGGAGGAAACTTCCTTCAAAGCATGTGACATCCCTTGATGTGACTTCCATTCACCAGGGTCTAGATGAACCTTTCCAGGATTTTGTGGTGTGTTTATTGCAGACTTGTGGGAAGATGATAAATGACACAAAGGCTAGTAGGTTAATTTGTTCAGCAATTGGCCTTTCAAAATGCAAATAAATAGTGTAAAAGGACTTTAAGGGCCCACAGAAAAATGGGCTATGCTGTCTGATATGATTTGGATTTGTGCAGATACTGGCACAGATAAGTACAAGTGTTTTTCTGGGCAGCAGCTATCACTCAAGCTATTCATCCACAGCTTAGAAGAAAGGGGAAGAACAAGGTCATTTAGTTTAGTTGTGAAGGCGAGGGGCATTTTGCCTGAAATTGCTCTGCTGCACCTATATGGGCAGCACAGCTACTATCTGCCCCTTCAAATGAAAGTTGCCAACATTCTTAAAACCAGAAGAAAAACAAAATATAGATAGATATAGATAGAAAAATAAAAACTCTTTTTTTCTTCCAAATTTCAGTGTAAGATCAGAATATTAAAAGCTGTTAGAGAAAAGAAACAGATCACCTATAAAGGAAAGCCCATCAGAATCATGGCAGATTTCTCAACCCAAACCATCAAGTTGAATGAAGTATTTCAGGTCCTGAAAGAAAACAATTTCCAACCCATATTGATGTACCTCATAAAACTAACATTCAAAATAAATGGAGAAATAAAATATTTCCATGATACAGAACAACTGAAGAAATTCATGAGCACCAAACCAAAACTACAAAGAGTACTAAAAGATATTCTATAAAGAGATAAAAAAGACCACAATTTCGAAGAACAATAAGAGAAAGGAACCACAAAGAAGAGCAAGCAATTAAATAGATGGAAAAAGGAAGAACCAACAGCAAGAAAATAACATGACAAAGGCAATACATATCAGTTATAGCCATCAATTTAAATGGTTTCAATTCACCAATCAAAAAAAGCAGACTGGCACAGTGGATCAAGAAACAAAACCCAACAATATGCTGTATACAACAAATGCATTTAACTCAAAAGGAAATTCATGACTGAAAATCAAGGATGGAAAGCAATACTCCATCCAACGGGAACCCAGAAAAAAAACCAGTGCAGCTATTCTGTTTGCAGACAATGTGAACTTCAAACCAAGAATGATCAAAAGAGATTTTAAAAAGTGACTACATACTTGTTAGGGAAAAACTTCAAGAGGAAGAGATAAAAATCATAAGTCTATATGTCCCAAACATAGCAGCACCCAACTATGTAACACAAATTTTAACACACATGAAAAATGAAGTAAGCAGTAACACAATCATAACAGGGGAATTTAACACCCCATTGTCACAAGGAGATAGATAAATTAGACAAAAAAACAGCAAAGAAATAACAGAACTAAACCAAACTTGTGGAAAAATGGACATGGTAGGCCTTTACAAAGTTTTCCACCCAACAACATCAGAATACACATTCTTCTCAACTGCACATAGGAAGTTCTTGCATTCTTACATCTGGTAATACGAGCAACTTCACTGAAGATAACAGCATGTGATATAACAACCACTGTTAATTCCTGTCATTTTCTCCTGAAATCCTGTATAATTTTTATTGTTTTTCCTTTGTTTTGTTTTTAGGTTGTTAATATTTTGCTATTGTTCTTTTTTTATTCTCTTCAACATAAAAAAGTAATGCATATTGTTGTTTATTGTTGTATGATGATTTGAGACTTCCTTATTGCTCAAAAAGTAATGTATTAAGTGTTATGATCTGGTTTTCACAAATTCATTACCATTTTTTAAACAAACATCCCTTAGTCTTGGGAGCAACTGTTAGAGAGGACTCTATCGATGAATAAGAAAGCAGCTGCCTGGAAATATTATCCAGTTCTTTCTTATTAATAGGAAGCCCCAATGACCTATGGAAACACCTCAGTAAATGTTATTTAAAAACATATTATTGTGATATGTTTCCTTTGGTGACCATCAAAAGACTAAGTTTCCTAAAATGGAGACAATAAGATTTTGTCATTTAAGGAGGCTTTGGCACAAAACTAAATTAAAAAGTAAACAAAAGTTTCCATAGGGCTATGGCAATTGATTGTTATCCTTCTCATGCTGCACTAAATGTACTCAGACCTTCAGAGGCACAGGTCTTCCACAACGTAAAGCAGAGATTGTTTATTATGATAGACCTGTTTTTCAGATTCAGACATCTATCTACCTTTAACAAAGATTTATGTGATGTATATTCTATATATGTACCACTATGCTTAGATGCCCAATATTAAATAGTCAAGACAATGTCACAAATTTCTTCAATGTCATCCATTAAAGAGCAACCAGTTATGTAAAAATCTTCTTATGTAGTAGATAGAGATAATTGACTAAAAAGGCTATTGTATGGCAAAATGGAAATTTAGGTGTGTTACAAAGATGTCATCATAATATCATGCTACAATATTATGTGTGAATTTTAATTTCAAATTTTTATGCAAAACTACATAACTGTTGTCTGTTAATATTCTACAAGGATGCAAATGGCTATAGGAAATATGGCTCTACATTGTATTTCAAGGTGCTTCATATTTAGATAAAATTATAATATTAAGCTCATTGCTCCCGTTATAATGTGATATCATTAACCTACTCTTTTGGATGTTCAACAACTGAAGTTTAGAAACTAAACACTAGAAAGATAGATGGGTCAGGAGGACAGCCAATACCTTGGATGGCTCCAGCCATTCAGGTTCAATGAGGACCCAGGACATAAGAGAACCTCTGCTTCACCATTCTAGTACTCAATGAGTCCCCAATTTTCTGACCAAGGATATTATTGAAGCACAGGGGAAGATCTATAGTGCGTAGTGTGCCTAAGGAGAGACACTAAGAGAGAAAAGTCTTCCAAATTTTCACAGAAAACAATTTGGTCAAGTAATAGCCATGACATCTAGGCAGCTGACACTGCCGGAAGAACTAAGAGATGCTGTACACAGTTCTAAGGTAAATCCTGAGGAGACTTAACTGACCTTGATAGATTACAAAAAAAAAAAAAAAAATGATTGATACAGGTCTCATCTTAACTTGGTCTTTAACATCCAGCAGAAAAGTATAACCAAGATTTATAAAACAATGCCATAATAATGTTAGCTGTGAAAGAAACTCAAATTATTCATATCTTTTGTCAATTGCCAGCAGCATTGTTAACTGACTACTGCTATAGGTTAATGGACTGTATAGGGTTAAATTGCTGAATGAAGGGATCTGAAATCCTTCAGCTGGGTATTGTTAGCCTAAATGAGTGAGTTCACTCAGAGCAGAAAAGCTTGAGAATGAGAATGGTCTTCTACAATGTCCTCCAAGCACAACTGCTCCAACCTGAACTGACCACCCAATACTTGCAACTATAAAACAGAAAAGGGGGAGATGTAGGGAGTAGTTGAAGCTGGAGATCAATCACACATATGGGGCTAAGGTAAGGTGAGCCCTGAAAACACAGACTGCATGAGGTGAGCCACATAAACAAACTATTCCAGCTCCAAGACTGTGAGGTACCTGAGGCAAGCCAGGCAAACTATTATTAGGCAGAAGGGTTTCAACTAACATCAATCTCTTGAGTGTATAAATAAAAGTGCTTCAGTGGTTGAGCTGTTCTTTTCCTTCTACCAGGGAGGAGTATCCTCCTGATCTCAGCTTTCCAAATTCTGATTCTTGTGTCCATTTTTTCATCCTCCACCATCCTTTCCCAGGGAAATTTGAGAGCTATACTGGATGTAGCAGGAAATAATCCAGTCCACTCAAGCAGCTGCCCCTCTCTCATCTGCAATCTCTTAACCCTTTCTTTGTTTCTAAGGAAGTCCTTCTGGTAGGAAGAACTCAACAGAAATCCTTTCCACTTTTTGCATAAAAGTCCTCTCAACTCAACCCTCTTATATATTGGAGATTTATTGCCCCCAGTTACTTTCAAAGAGGAAAGTAAAGTCATTTTTGTCGAAGACCCACATGACTGATACCTTCAGGTCACACACTCAGGGGCATTATCACCCCTAACCAAAACTCTATGCTTTCCACAATATAAGAAATACTGTGTCTTCATAGGCTATGACTTTTCTCACCTAAGATATTGGAAAACTGTAATTTAACGTTTGCACCAATATTTATTCTTTTAAGAGTACTGTGACTTCCATCTTGAGACATCTTTTTCAAATAAGATTTTACCATACAGTCAGATCTATAATACAATATTCATAATTTATATGAAATTCTAAACCCAGTTTTTCATTCCCTGTAAATTCTTAAGACTAAATGTGTCTTATATGGTCACAGTATTAGGCTCTGACTTACTCAGATTCTTTGTTAGTATCTCAGATCAGGCTAACCACTGAAACTAGAGGTGGTATCACATACCTGTAATTCACCACTCTGGGAGACCCAGGCAAGAGGATCATGAATTTGAGGTCAACTTGGGCAACTTATTGACATAGCAAGACCCCATGTCAAAATTAAAATAATTAAAATTAAAATTAAAAATGAAATAAAAGGCTGAGTATATAGCTCAATGTAAAGGCTCTGACTTCAATTGCCAGTACACAAAAAGGAAACAACAAAAGAAAAGGTTAAAAAAGAAAGTCAGCATTTGCTTCTTCACTTTTAAGATTCAGGACTTGGAAGTCCAGGCAGGTATTTAGGAATTAAGACACTGGGAAGAGGGAGAAAAAAATTCCTCTATATATATTTCCTATAAAGGAAGTATTCTAATGATCATCAAGGAGTCAGTCTTTATTATCAGCTAACACTGTAGTTAGCACAAAGTAGCCCTTCAATTTCAGAAGAAATAAGACAAACTCATCGTGCTGTAATAAAATACCTTAAATTGGGTAATTTATGCATGGCCAAAGAAATTGCTACCAAGGATGAGACAGTGCTCTATAAATACCTAAAAATGTGGAAAGGGTTTTGAAACTAGGTTGTCTTAGTTACCTTTTTCCTCTCATTGCTGAGACAAAAATACCTGACACCCAAAGTTAAAGGGGGAAAGGTTCATTTAGCTTGCAGTTTGTAGAGGTTTTAGTACATAATCAGCTGGTTCCAAAGCAGGGAAGCACATAGCAGAGATGCAACAGTTCATGGCAGCAGAAGACAGCAAAATAAAGGAGAGAGAGAGAAATACAAGCCTCTTTCTGTCCCTTATATGGTATGCAGGCTGGGAGAATTCTAAAATGCATTCCAGGTTATCCTTCCATTTTTTTGACAAGTAGCCCTGGCTCTCATTATGCTCTACCAATCACCTGGCTCCTGGTTAGACACTGTCCATCGGTAGGCTCAAATAAAGCTTTGTTTATTCCTCCTCTTTTGGTTTCTTGTGAGTACCTTTCTCAATGAACTCACTTGCCCTATCATATGGATGTCCTAGTGAGACTGACTTCATAAAGAAAACAAAAATAGCAAACAAAACAACCTTCACTTGAGGAGGCCCTATGCCTTCTAGCTTTACCTACTGCTCTTCAGGTGGCAAGGCATCCCAGCTGATTTCACCTAAACCCCTAAATACTCACATATATCCCTTTATACAAAAGATATTATAGTCCATCTCTAAGAGTTGCCATGTCCTAACAGTTTCAGCATTGCTGAAAAGTCCAAGTTCCAAGTAAGAGATACAAGGCAAACTCTTAGCTGTGAGTTCCTCTACAAATGAAAACAAAGTTAAACATTTTCAACATTCAATGGCACAAGGTAAAAATTACCATTCCAAAAGATACAAACAGGGGCATACAGAGCATTGGGACCAAAGCAAGTACAAAATGCAGCAGGAAAAACATTAAGTCCTACAGTTCCATTTGGAACAACCCAAGCAATCTGTGATAAGTTGTGAGCTCCAAAGGCCTTGTGTGGTTCCACCCCTATGGCACTTCCAGTGGTAGTAGCTCCTATGGCTTTGCTCTTGGGCCCACTTTGTCCTTCCTTGCAGCTTTCCTCAGACAATCCATGTTCCTGACTTCTACAAATTTCTGAGGTCTTCACTCCACTTTAGGTTTCACACTCATAGCCACACACACTGCCCTCTCAGGGTCAGACTGCCTGGCCTCCTGGGCCTTCTGAAATCTAGGTGGAAGCCTTCTTAACCTAAGAACTCTTGCATTCTCTATGCACCTAAAACCAGTGCCAAGTGGATGATGCCAAGGTCTGCTGCAACCTAGAGCAGTAGCCAGGCTTTTTTCTCTCTGGATGTAGGGATTTAATGCCTCAGTTGCTAAGCGCTCTGAACCTGATTCTGAGGAACAAATTCTCTATGATTCACCATTCTGAAACATGTTGCTCTGCGGCTTTCTTCTCAAAGTAAAGTCTTTCATCTTTGCAGGTTTGAGGCTGCAAATGGTGGAGACTTGCTGCTTCTAGTGATGCCATCAGGCCATATTTTCTATTTTCTTTTTTCGCCTCACCAATCAAAATCTCCTCAGTTCTATCTTTGCAGTCCACAGTTTTACTGAAGTTTTCTTTCTGGCCAATTTTACAATGTTTTAGATCATCCTGTTGGACTCTTTGCTCTTGATTCTCAATATAAATTTGCTAAAAGTCCCCAACAACAATAACCATGCCACTGCCCTAATATTTAACTATCTGGAAATTTCTTTTGCTGGATCAATCAGTCTGCTGCCCTTCTGAGGGCACTGAGGTGGGTTTCATGGAAATCAAACTCACCCTTGGGAAGAAGTATTCATTGGTTGTCATTTTCACCTATTTGGGCTGAGCGGAGACCATCCCTGCAAGAACTAAGACATCTGGAAAGACGATAAAAGCTCTGATGGAGCCAGTTACTCCCTAGTGTGGGCCTGCCCTGAGGATGGGTTCCGATAATGGGCCTGCTGTTGTAGGCTGAGTGGTTCACAGCCTTTCCACAGTTTTCCTTTCCACTAAAATGGAAGCTATACCCCACCTACCAGCCACAGAGTTCTGACTAGATAGAGAGACAAAATTGTACTTTAAAGTCTACCCTACCCAAGCTACATCAACTGGATTATTACACTTCTGATGGCCTCGCTGAAGTTCCAATGCATCCCATACCAGGATGGTATGAGATCACCTTTGGGAGGACTCCCCTGTTTTTGCCCATCTTAGGACTACAAGAGATAAGGACTCCTGGTAGACTGGGGGAGCACCTTTGTAATGGCACCATTATGCACCCCACGTGGACTCTATTTGTTTTTGGTGAGCTGAGCTGGCCTCACTGTGTCTCTTGTGTGACCAGCAAGAGGTTATATTTATAATCTCCATATGTAAATTTTGGAACAGCCACTGGTGATGAGACAAAGCCAAACCTGACACTCACCCTTTCCCCATATGTGAGGTTCAAATAAAAGGCAATTAGAGGGGATAATGATGACATAGACTTGATAAAGTGGAGGCTCTATACATGCCCAAAAGCAATGGGAGAAAGATATGGAAGTAGTTCAAAATGTGGTCAGGCAATTACCTGACTAAGATAATTCCTTGGCAAAACTAATGTTACTGAACAGGACAGGACTCAATTTACTCTTCATGGGACAAGGAGGACTATGTGCTGCCCTTAAGAAAAAAAATGCTGTTTTTATGCAAGCTACTCAGGAGTCATCATAGATACACTGACTGGTTGAATAGAGAAGCAAAAGAAAGGGGAAAGACATATTATAGCCCCCAAGGATGATATGAAGAACTCTTTAACTGGGGTCTGGGATTAATTTTCCTAATTGCTAGGCTCAGAGAGCCCCTGGTGATTATTGTGGTGGTACATAGTTTTGGGCCATGAACAATTAATTGGGTTAAAAATAGGATACAAAGTAATGTAAACCAAGCACAAATGATGGTTCTGAAGAAAAACAATTATAGAGTAGAGAAAAGATCTCAAAATAGGTGAAGGATAATAAAGATCCTAAAAAAGGAAAATATGTCCTTGAAAGAGGGGAATGATATGGCAAGAGAGACTCCATTTTCTGTTTTGAACTCCATGTTGAGAGAAGTCACTTAAAGTTCACTTAGTCTGTTGTTCACCCCAGTCACTTTGCTAAGTTAACAACTCAGAGCAGAGCATAGTCATAAAATGGGAATAGGACAAATTGAGAAGTAAGCTAAAAGTTAAACTGCATCGGTCATTTGAGTTTGGCTATCTGACCTTCTGGGAGAAGTAAACTTTGTGATAATTGTGTGACATTCCTGTAAGGTTCCCAAAAATGAGGTAATGGCTACTATGGAAACCTAAAATGTACTTAAACTGAAGATGAGATCCAGATCAGTGTGGTCATCTTCTTTGACTCCTGGTTAGAGACTGTCCATCAGCCAATTTAATGAAGCTTTGTTTGTTTCTGCCTTTTTGGTTTTCTTATGAGTGTCTTTCTCAATAAACTTGCTTGCCATACCAGCTTCAGTGTGAATCATACCTTTCATCTCATTTCTCCCACATTTGATTTAGATGATACCTGAATGAGACTCTGGACTTCAGACTTTTGAGTTGATTCTGGAATGATTAAGACTCTTAGGGCCATTAAAATTGAATTAATGTATTTGGTTCATGAAAAGGATATCAATTTTGGAGGACCAGAATTCAAACCCTGTGGTCTGAATTGATATTGAACCCTGTAGTGGTTAGGGTTTACAAGGGGAAAATTTAATACAGGACACATAATTTATAGGACTATTTTATAATACTCACCCAAAGAGTCATATACAAAGACAGTGCAAGAAATCTGTCCATACACTAACCACTAGAAGAATCCAGCTAAGTCCTAGAGCCCATGGCAATGTCCTGCATGAGTCCAGCTAAAGATCTAGAGCCCATAGCAATGTTCCCCCCACGTATTGAACCAGAGGCAAAGAGCACATGACAATATCTCATGTAGGTCTGTTTCACGATCTGCACTGAAAAGGTTTCAAGGTTAGTAGTGAAAGCTAGAAAGTCTGCACCAGTGGGATAAAGGATCTGTGCCAGTGGGCTGAGGAATCTGCACTAGAGCCAGGAAGTGACTCTCAAAGTAAGGACCAGGGCTCCCCTAAAAGGTACCACAGTGTCCTCAGTGACAACAAGGTCTCAAACTCCTTTAATGATGAGAACAGCTGAGTTCATATCTGGAAAGTCAGCATGACAAACTCCTCCAGGAGAATAAAAAGCCCTAGGAGAACCAACAGCCCCCTAACAGCACCGCTACTTTGCCAGTCCTTTTCATTTTGTTATTGGCAACAATCCTCAGATAGGCCAACCACAGCCAGCACCACAATGATTCAGTTCAGCTGGGTGTTAAGGTTAACCACCAGCTGTCAATCCACCACAAACCATAACCCTCAGGGTAGTAGTATGAAAAAGTGAAGACCCTGGAAAGTGATTCTGTCATACCTGCAGACCCGTCACTAGCCCATGAAAGGACATATGGTACATGCTATTTATGGGAAACGGGCCCTCCCCAGGCACCGAATGTGCCAGCACCTAGATTTTGAACTTGCCATTCTCCAGATTTGCAATCAGTCGAATCACCCGTTGAAGGTATTCTGTTACAGAACTTCAGAAAGCAAGTGACTGGTGGGGATGTTTTGTGAGAAATGGATGAGTGTGGGATTTACATCTGAAAACATAATATGAAATACTCTTGAGGTTTTCCTGCTCAGATTAGACTTCTGCTTCAGTAAAGTTCTGGTCCTTGACGATCTCTCTAGATGGCTGCATTTATTTTCAATATCACAAGGTTTTTCATTCATGAATTGCAGATATCTGCCCTAGACAGGATGAATTCTTGCCATGCTTTAAAATTTTAATGAACGAGTTTAAATGTCCTCAGAGGACCTCTTCTGTGGCCTCGTGCACTTTTCTCTTTAAAGGTTGTTTTTCTTCCTTCCTTCCTTCCTTCCTTTCTCTCTCTCTCTCTCTCTCTCTCTCTCTCTCTCTCTCTCTCTCTCTCTCTCTCTCTCTCTCTCTCTCTCTCTCTCTCTCTCTCTCTCTCTCTTTCTTTCTTTCTTTCTCCCTTTTCTTCTAACGATATGAACTGAATTCCTTAAATCTGACTTCATTCAGTTCCTTTGCATATGGATCAGGGCTGGGAATAATGCTCAGCTGTTCTGGGTTTATGATTAGGTATTAGTGTAAAGACTATAGTTTAAAATCTGCCTTTGATCTATGACAAACCAACAGCCAACATCATGCTAAATGGACAAAAAGTGAAAGCTTTTACTTTAAAATCAGAAATAAGACAGGGATGTCTACTGTCACTACTCCTATTCAACATAGTTCTGGAAGCATTAGCTGGAGCAATTAGACAAGAGAGAGAAATAAAAGGAATAAGGATAAGAATGGAAGAAGTAAAATTATCAGTATTTGCAGATGACATGATACTTTACATGGAGGCTCCCAAGAACTCCACAAGAAGACTCCTTGAATTAATCAACACATTCAGCAGTGTAGCTGAATACAAAGTCAACACCAAAAAACCAATAGCATTCCTACACACGAACAACAAACAGACTGAGAGAGAAATTAAGGAAAACATACCTCTCACAATAGCATCCAAGAAACTGAAATATGCAAGAATCAATCTAAAAAAGAAGTAAAAGATCTGTTCAATGAAAACTACAGTACTCAAAAAAAAAAGAGATCGAAGAGGATTTCAATAAATGGAAAAATATTACTCGCTCATGGATAGGAGGAAACAATATTGTGAAAATGGCCATACTACCAAAATTGTACAGATTCAATGCAATTCCCATGAAACTATCATTGGCATATCTCACAGATCTAGAGAAAATATTCCTTAAATTCATCTAGAACCAGAAGAGACCCAGAATAGCAAAAGCAATCCCGGGAAACAAAGATAAGTCAGGTGGTATCACCATCCCTAACCTGAAATTATACTATAAAGCTACTATAATAAAATCAACCTGGTACTGGCTAAAAAACAGACCAGAGCATCAATAGAACAGACTGGAAGATGCAGCCACAACCACAAACACACTCAGCCACCTAAACTTTGACAAAGGGGCCAAACAAGCTCACTGGAAGAAAGATAGCCTTTTTAATAAATGGTGCTGGAAAAATTGGCTTGCCACCTACCAAAAACTGAAAATAGACCCAAATATATCACCATGAACCAAACTCAAGACAAAATGGATCACAGTTCTCAATATTAAAACAGAAACACTAAATCTATTGGAAGAGAAAGTAGGTAAAAATCTTGAAGACATAGGGGTAGGCAGAGAGTTCATGAACAAAAACCAAACCACACGAGAAATACTTCAAAGAATCAACAACTGGGATCTCTTCCTACTGAAAAGTTTCTGCACATCTAAAGAAATTGACTTTTCTCTGAATCCAGCAGGCTTAGAAATAGCTGGACCACAAGTATACTAGAATTACGGTAGTCAGAAGGGGCAAAGGACTGGCAGGTAGCAGTAGAGTAAAAAGAAAACCTACAAACTGGGAAAAAGTTTTAGCTGACTGTCCCTCAGACAAATGTCTTCTATCTAGAGCATATAAAGAATTTAAAAACATCAGTCCTCACCTAGATTCAAAGACCCAATCCAAAAATGGGAAGCTGAGATAAATACACACTTCTCAGGTAAAGAAATACAAATGGCAAATAAATACGTGAGAAAATGTTCAACATCATTAGTCATTCAAGAAATGTAAATTAAAACTACACTGAGATTTCACCTCACCCCAGTAAGAATGGCTAGCATTAAGAAATCAACCAATAACAAATGCTGGTGAGGCTTTGGCGAAATAGAAACTTTTCTCCACTGCTGGTGGGAATGTAGATTGGTGAAATCACTGTGGAAATCAGTTTGGAGATTCCTCAGCAATCTAGGTGTAGAGGTCCCATGCAACCTAGCCATTTCCCTCTGGGTACTTTCCCAGAAGATCTGAAAACATCATATCACAGCAATATATGTGCATCCATGTTTATAGTAGCACAATTTGTAACTGTTAAATTGTGGAAGCAACCCAAATATCCATCCACTGAGGAATGCATAAAAAAATTGTGGTACTTCTATATAATGGAATATTACTCAGTTATAAAGAAAGATAAACTCAAGGCTTTTACAGGTAAGTAAATGGTCACAACTAGAGACTATATTGAATATGGTTCCTCCATGTGTAAGCAACATGTTGTCTCACTAGTGTGAGAACCTGAAAAAGTGAATAAAAATTAGGAGGTAGGACAGACATTGTGAAAAATGACCCAAAAGTAAAGAGCAACTGGGGTGAGTGAAAAGAGAGGAAAGAAAGGGAAATTATGTATGTATGTATGTATACACAGGGTAGCTAACATAGTTGAACTACTGACTTCTATGGCTTTACTGAAAGGAACAGTTAATGATTAATTATTTGAGCAATCTTGCATGTCTCTATTTGTTCTCCTGAGAAACCACTTTGAAGTTATCAATATGTAATACAACAACCATTGTTAATTGCCTACTATTTTGTCTGTAACTCTATATTGCTTGTATTGTTCTTATGCTATTTTGTAAATGGATGTCTGTCCATTAATATGTTTTCCTTCTTTTATTTTTAAAATAAATTTAAAATATAAAATCTGGCTTTGCTATTTATATCCATCAACTGTAAATAAAAACAGTACCTATTACTACAGTTGCCAAAACCTCAAATAAGATAATACTTATGAAATCACTTTGTCATCTGGAGATCATAGATAAGAAATATTTTCCTTTTTATTGTAATCTGACCTTTTATCCAGCTCTCTTACGTTATTGTATCTCTCCGAGATGCAGAATGTGCCCACCCCATCCAAAGTCTTCAGGTAGCATCCCTGAGGAGGCACTGCTACTTGCCACTCCTTGCCCCTTCTGACTGCTGTAATTCGAGTATTGTGCTCCAGCTATTTCTAAGCCTACTGAATCCAGAGAAAAGTCAAACTGTCACAATTTACTCACTTTATGTTGGTTACACTGCAGCTAATAGGGTACAATAACATTCAGCAAGATTTACTGGATTTTGCATCAAGGAATATTGGATTTAAAAAGATGCAGAAGTGCAGAACATTCTACTGTAACACAGAAAATACAACCAAATTTCTCTTAACACCAAATATCTTTAGAAGGTATAAATTCCCACAAGCAGGACAATGGTCAGACTGTGAAGTGACCTGGGCCCTCCATTCTCAGGCATTACACCCAGGCCATTTTCCTCTCTGCTAAGGAATGCTTCAAAGTGTGGGCTACCTTTCCATCTGTCCCTCTAGATTCAATCTTGACCCTTTTCACATTGCTGGGCAACCCCAAGGCTGATCTGAATGATCTCGTCTTTAGCTTGATTCACTTGATATTTCTCTTGGAAAAATTTTAGGGAAATTTAAAGGAAGAATTTAAAGGCCGGTGCCATGTGCGATGTGATTTCCCCCTTTCCCTTCTCAGGATAATCCTACACCCTAATCTAATGGTAAGACTGTCTACAACCTGAAGTAGTCTTCTCAAAATTGCAGCCATACACACATAAGTTAAACATAATACTGTTGTAGGCAGTTGAGTTAGAAATATTATAGGCAGACAGGGCCAGGCCCTCAAAGGAGCCAGTGCAGAAGATAAGATACCTTGCAACTGTGGGGGAGACACTGTGGGCCAGACCTCAGGACAAAGGGTAAAACAAATGCACCCACAGACTTCCATAAGGACAAACATCAGGGATTGATACTCTAAGTAGGTCTCTATCACCTTTAAAAAGCCAGGAACAGTCACTAGCTCAACCCCCTACAGGAAAAGCCCCTGTTCTGTATTCTTGTCTGCTTGCTATGTGACTCACTTCCCTATATGATCCTAATATAATCAATTTTACCTGGGCAATTATGCTTGTAATCTTATTGGTTGACCATAGTTTTGTCCCACCTTATGCCCACCTCTTAATTTCCCATTTTCCCCACCTTAGACCCACCTCACATCGTGGTTTTGCTATAAAAAATCCCTAGGAAAGGCAAGGTCTTTGGCAAAACACTCAGGCTCCCTCTTGCCCCTCTCTTGGACAGAAGCTTTCTTTCCCTCAATAAATATATTCTGCTCTTAAACTGTTTTTCCTAAAATTCATTCTTAAATTTTAGAGAACACAAACTCATCCCAGATATCTTCCAAGTTGTGAGATTTTCCCTCTATATCAATACAGGTACTACTGGAAGATCTAAATGATCCAGGAAACTTGCTTCATATAGCCATATTTACTATCTAGACCCCTTTTCTATATCCTCAAACCCTTATAAAATCCTACTTTCTCACCCTGAGTGTGAGGTTCTTTTCTTGGAAATTGACTTGCTATCTCCTTTGTCAGCATACTCAGATCTAAACAAATTCTTGTCTTTTTTGCATTCCTCCCTAATGGTAAAATTTATTTTCTTCATGCAGTCTTACAGGACAAGAATTTTTATCTTCACGGGGTTTAAACGTAGGCACAGCTGACCTAAGATATTTCAGACTTCTAAAATAAAAGCAAATCTTACTGCAAACTAGATTCTGAATTCTTACTATTGCACTTTATCTGTTTTCTGATTGTTCTCAGGTGAAATTGAAGTAGGTCCCCTCTTCTATTTACCATAGATGGCAACAAACACTGGAAAGCTGAATGGTTAGTTCAGTGGAAAGAATATGCTGATTTATATTGCTAGTGGAGAATATTGCTAGTTTTCCCTCATAGACCTTTGTGCTAAGGGGTGCTCAGGTTCATGCTACAACTCCCCAAGACACAACTCCCATCTTCAGTGAAAAGAAAGAGTTCATTCAAAGTCAGCTCAAAAAGTGATGGGAGAGCCTCTTACTGCCTTAAATCTCCATCTCTTTGTGTTCAGGCACCCAGGAGCTGTTAAAGTAAGAAAGGATAAGGAAAGGAAGCAATCAGACAACAGACACTGTGTTCCTGAGTGGGACAGGGGCCTTTTTGCCCAAGTACGGTGATTTCATTATTTTGCTCTTTCCAGCTCATCTTCCTCCCCCCTAGAAACAAAGTAGTACTTCCATCTCCTGCATCAGCATCTGCATTTTCTTTTCAAACAACACACTACTTTTCTGACACTGCCTAGTTTTTAAAAGTCCATTCTTAGGAATGGAAGAGAGGAGAGTGTTTACAGAGCATTCTCCTCAGAAATTAGAATACAAAAAGAACTGGGTACTTACAGGACTCAGACAAGTTTGGAGAGGGGAGGAGCTATTGAAAACAACCTTTTTCAGAAACCAAATGGTTACAACTGGTTTGCCAAGTGTTTTCCAACCTGGTTAGCCCTGAGCTTCCTTCTCTACCTCATTCAGATGCCTCTTTCAGGTAAACCTTGCAGAGATCTCCAAACATGAAACCTTCCTCCATCCTCTATTCCTTTTCTTTATAAGTTAGATGATAATTTGCTTTATTCCTCTCTCCCTGGTACCCAAATATTTCCAATTTATCCATCAAGTTCCACTTTCCTGCTTCATACCTGTCCCGGAAGTTACTCTAGGAGTTTACCTGTCACCATGGAAAAGGCCAATATAAGCTTCCAGGCTCTTGGATATGATGAGGAAAAAATTGCCAGTGTACACCCAGTAGTAACTAGCAAGCAGCTACATTTATTGAAGATCATGGGAAGTTGCGCTCAGGGCGAATCTGTGCCACCCTAAGATAAAGCACAGACATAAAAAGGCGCTAAGGTGACAGAAAAGCACTACATGGAGGTCAAGCACACAAAAGGTGCAACAGCAGCAAAAGCCTGTATAACTCAAGTTTCTGCAATTTAAAGGATATGCACTTCAGCTTAGGTGCCTCCCTCCGAATCTTGGTGTGACTGACAGACATGACTGACAGGTGTGGAGTCCTCTTATGGGCTCTCAATATGCGTGCTTGTTTCAGAATTCACTCTGATCTTAATGATATTTATGGCATGTAGTGCATATTTATGAGCCTGTGATGAGGTAAGAGTAGGGTGAAGGTGACTGGAAGATCAAGTTAGGAGATGCAACATGCATGTGCTGTTCAGTGAGAGCATCAGAGATCTCCAGGGGTTTTTTCATCTTATTTTCTATCCCTCTTAGGACAACATAAGGAATAATAACAACAGGGCGCTGTTCAGAATTAAGTGGAGGGAAAGCAGCTCTATTATTTCTAACTGTGCTCCCTCTCTGGAGTGGAAAACTTGATCCCTTCCTGGATGGGTTTGATCCTGGTGTAGCTATAGCAGAACACTGGCAGATGGATGGAGGACGCCGTTGCGGGTCCGTACCTCTGTGCTCTGGTGACACTCCCTCTCCTGCTCTAGGAGGGATGCAGCTTCCCACTCCCCACAACACTAGCACAGGAAGGCGTGCCAGCTCTTACTGACAGACTGTACCTGAGCACGTGTGCACCTGTGTTACAATCCTTGGGTTACCTATTTTTTCTGATTGGCAGCTTGTCTTTGATGCTTGAGAAATAATTTTTAATGTTTTACAATAACTATAATTTAGATATGAAGGAAAGAGATTCATTTTGTTACTTCCATGTAATCACTATATTATAGACAACTAAGTTAGATAGAAATATTATAGGGAGTCAGACAGGACTAAGCCCTGCAAGAGAGGCAGTGCAAAAGATGAGAATACATTACAATTGTCGCCAGAGGCATATTATAAAAGCTGTATTCACAATAGTCTCATTGATCTTATTATTTGACCCATGGATACTTAACTATTTCTTTGGCCCTATCCACTCCAGACTTATAGCTATATGTCTAGCCAAGACAAGAACACCTGGCACCTATTGAGAGTCTTTAGATGGCTAGATCCACTCTAGAGTACCTCTGTCTGCTGGTCACAACTCTGACCCCTTTTAGCCATAAATAGCCAAAACTGTCATCACCCCTTTCCTCGTAGCAGTCAGGGATAGCTCTTTAGAGGGGAGGGATAGTATAGACAGCTAAGTTAGGTAGAAATATTATAGGCAGTCAGATAGTGCTACAGCCTCGAGGGAGTCAGTGCATAAGATGAGAACACAATACAACAAATGTATTTCCAGCCAGGCACAAAATAAAGGCAAAATGATCAGGGCTACAAGTCTCCCTGAGAAGCCAGGGATGGTGGCACATGCCTGTAATCCCAGCACTAGGAAGGCTGAAGCAGGAGGATTGTTGTGAGTTCAAGACCAGCCTGGACTACAAAGTGAGCTCAAGGCCAGCCTGAACTGCATAGCAAGACCCTGTCTCAGAAAAAGATGAAAAAAAAAAAACCTCCATGAGAGATAAACAATAAATTAACATTAACATCAGTCACACCAGTGGGTGGCCAGAACCCCCTAGTTCATCTCTTCCTGAAAAGGTCCATATTCTTTCCATGTACACTTTTATGTGATGTGCTTCCACATTAGATCAACATCACCTAAATAGTTAAATTTATAATATTATTGGTTGATCATAGTTTTATCCCATGTTGTGTCCACCTTGTGATTTTTGTACCTACCTCATAATTTTGCTCTATAAAACTTCCTTTGTAAATGAAGTCTGTCCTTCCTGTCTCTCAGGAGCTATTCCTATTCTTCAATAAATTTTCCTACTCTTAATCTCCATTGTCTCTCAAAACTCATTCTTCAAGTTTGGGGAACATGAACTTGGCATATGAGACATCTAACAGGTTGGGAGTTACATTTATTTACCATACATCAAGTACAGGAGAGACCTTAAAGAGTAAAAGATCATTTTAGACAATAGTGTCACAGTCAATTAGGCTCATATACTTGAGTTTGTTTGCTTGGTGCTAACCAAATCAAAGAAGGCCATACATTTAAGTTAAAAGGGAAAAGAAGTTATGCAAAATTAGCCTGGAGAAGATGGAGGGGCCATATTGCCTCTAATCACTGTCATTGTATGTGCAGGTGGGCAAGGGTCTTTCATAGTAAGGGACAGAGAGAAAGGAAGCACAAAGAGACAATGCAGGTCTCCACACTTCCCTGACCACTTCCAGCCATCTTTAGCTCATCATCCCTTTCTTGTAGAAAAGAAACTGGGCACCAAGGCTTCTTATTTCAGTATCTACATATCCCGTTCATTCCTCTAGGCCGAGAAGGAGGGGAAGTTCTTTATACCCTAGGCCTCAGGAAGCCACTTGTTTCTAAAGGAAAAAATGCTAATTTTTAAAGTTTCATTTTGCAGTGTTGGTTCCAGTAGAAGTTGTGACCTGCAATAAACTGTAATATTCTTTCAAAAATTTAGAAAATAAGTTTTAAAGCCTCAAAACATTTTCTAGTCTAACAGTTCAGGACTGATAATAAAATTATAGATAAGGTTTGTTAAGAGTCTCTGAGATCGCCCTCTCCCTGGTGCTTTACTTGTCACACCCTCCAGGACATGGATGCTTCCATACAGGTTCTTGGGAACTGAGATTACATGTTCTTAATATGGTTCAGCTTTACATTACTCAAGAATTCACAGCACATAAATCTTTCTACACCTATCTTTTCTTGGTTGATATCTACCCCATTTTTTAGGCTGTGTGCTTATTCTTTCACTAAATAGGTTGTAACTTGCAAGGCAACACCTTTTAAACACAGATCTCAGTAGATAATCAAGATAAAGGCCTCTACCACATCCTCCTGTGGGGTTGGGATGGTGTAGAACCATCAGTGGCTACAGGTGCATGTGTAACAGACTAAAAGGATCTTTCTCCCTTTAGGCAACTCTCAATGAGCCAAAGGTACCACTTTCAGAAGTGAAAATTGGATCCTCTGAGAAGAATTGCAGCAAGACGTGAATCTCATAAGTCTGAATTTGAATCTCTTTGCATACATCTAAGAATTTTAAAGCAAGAAGGAAAGAAGAGTCAAAATCTATGGACATCTACAAAATATCAAGTGGCAGTATCTCCCCAAGAATCCTGAACTATAAGCAGGAGAAACCCAACTTCTGAGAGTTGCCTCTATGCAACACCAGCATTGGTGGTACACAAGGGTCATGTGTCCTGGACACAGTTGAGCTGAGTAAATTCTCAAGGAGCTAGCAGATATGTACTGTAGCTGTGGTAGAAAGCAGGATACTAGACTTTTTCAGATGGCCAAAGAACCAAGAGTGCACTCGGGAAAAGCAGAGAAAGATTTTTATTTGGCAAGCCTAGCTCAGAGAAGCTCATGCTTTGTAACTTCTGAGTCCCAAAGATAGTATCACAAAGGTCTTTATTAAATTTGTGGTGGGAAAAATGAGCTCAAACAAAGGCAGTTATCAAAAAATGACAGGTTTTTAACTCTAGCCATCTGTCCTGCCTCACTCTGGTAGGGAATCTCACCTAAAATGAGCAGAGTGGGGGTAGGTGCCACAAATTAGGGAGTGGTATGGGATGGGGAAGAAGGATCTGCAATTGAAGATTTTAGAGAACTATGAAGCCCCCCTCTTAGTATTTCAAAGTGTGGCCCAGGCTGGAGGAGGGATGGGGAATTTGTTCTCAACGGGAAGAAACTATTGCAATCCACTGAGAAAGGATCACCCTTTAAAATAGACCAATTTCTTCCTCAGAGTCACAAGGGGCCTTTGTTGAAGAGGAATTGACTGTGAGAGACGCTCAGTGCCTGCTCATCCATTGTGTGTGCTACTGGGCATGGCATCTGCAGAAAAGCCAGAAGCACTGGAGCAGGTTGAATTGTAGGACACCTGAAGAGAACCAGACAGGTGTCTATCAGAGAACAAAACCTAACTGAGCTGGAAAAAGATATTAAGTTGTATAAAATGAAGGAAATAAAGAGAAAAGAAGTATATGCTTTACACAAAAGTGAGGTAGGAGAATCAAATAAGAGAGTCTAACAAAGAACCTAGCCTTGTGATATTGACTACTCTTATGGCTTGTGTCTGCATGCCCCCCAAAATCCTCATGCAGTTATGGGGTGGCTTTTAGAGTTTATGACTGATCCATGATCCAATGCTGGGATTATGGGTGTGAGAGCTATACCCTAGGGTGGATAGTTTGTATATGTGAGAGAGAGAAAGAGGCTGCTGGCTGCAATTCCTCCCTTCTTATGCTTGTTGCTTTGCTGTGTACCACCACCATGAACTGTTGCCTTCTGCCATGTGCCACTCTGCCTCACAGCCAGCTGAGTATGGACCAAAACCTTCACAAACTGTAAGCTAAATAAACCTTTCCTTCCTTCATTTCAGGAGTTGGGTATTTTGTCTCAGCAACAAGAAAATAGTAACCAAGACAGAATTTTCCACCCCTTGCCTCCCAAAGATTCGTGTGCATCCCTCTATACAAATAGCATTTAGTCCATTTGCAAGAGTTGCCAAGGTCCTAACAATTACAGCATTGCTAAAAAGTCCAAGTCTCAAGTTTCCTCTGAGATGTAAGGCAAACTCTTAGCTGTGAGCCCCTGTATAAATGAAAAGTTAAACACTTCCAACATCCAATGGCACAAAATACACAGTACCATCACAAAAGGTACAAACACTGGGATATGGAGCATTGGGAACAAAGCAAGTCCAACATCCAGCAGGGCTAACATTATGCCCTGTAGTTCCAAATCCAGCATCTGAAGCAACTTGTGGCACATTGTGAGCTCCAAAGGGCTTGTATGACTCCACCTCTATAGCACATCCAGTGGTTACAGCTCCTAAGGCTTCTTGCTTGGGCCCACTTTGCTTCCTCCTTGCAGCCTTCCTCAGATGATTCATGGTCCTGGCTTTTCTATACTTTTGAGATCTCCAGTGCATCTTTTGCTTCACACTCTCAGCTTCACATATTGCCTCCTCAGGGGCACATTGCATGGCCTCCCAGGCCTTCTGGGTGGAAACCTCTCTAACCTCAGAACTCTTGCATTCTCCATGCACCTAAAGCCAGGGCCACGTGGATGATGCCAAGGTCTACTGCCACCTGGAGCAGTAGCTAAGCTGTCCTTTCTCTTGGCCATAGGGTTCGGGTGCCTGGGTCTCTGGACACTCTAAATCCAATTTTGAGGAACAAATTCTCTATGCTGCAGCTTTTCTGGAACCTGGTGTGGGTGGCACCGCCATTCTGGAACCTGGTGCGGCTGCTGCCACCATTCTGGAACACGGCGCTCTGTGTCTTCCTTCTTAAGGCAAGATCTTTCACCACTGCTGTTTTGAGGCTGCAAAGTATGGAGACTTGCTGCCTCTTGTGATGCTCTCAGGCCATCTTTTCCACTCTTTTTCCTCATCAGGATCTCCTCAATTCCATCTTTGCAATCCACAGCTTTATTAGAGCTTCCCTTCTGACCAAACTCACAACATTTTAAATCATCCTGCTGGGCTCTTTGATTTTCATTCTCAATATAAATCTGGTTAACAGCTGCCAACAATAGCCGTGCCACTGCCCCAACATTCGACCGTCTTCAAACTTTTTTTGCCAGATTAACCAGTTCACTGCTGCCCTTAATCTCAGTTTTAGGCAAAGTCTTTGGACAGGAGCAAAATGCAGACAAACTTTCAACCAAGCCATAACACACATTGTCTGGAGTCCAATAACCAATGCAGTCCTTTCCAGCAGAAACCTTCAGAACCCAGTCTTTACTGGCAGGATTTCTATCAACCTTCTGGTCTTCTGAGCTCTGACCAGAATCTCCCAGACAGAACAGCTGAAGGCGTTCCAGCTCTAATCTTTCACACAACATCTCTGAACCTTTCCAAACTCTTACCACAAGCCATTTCCAAAGGGTCTTGAACACCATGGTCAGGTATAGTCACAGCAACAACCCCACTTCTTCGGTACCAAATTCTGTCTTGGTTACTTTTTTCTTGTTGCTGCAACAAAATACCCAACATCCAAAATGAAGGAAGGAAAGGTTTATTTAGCTTATAGTTTTTGGAGGTTTCAGTCCATACTTGGTTGGTTCGGAGACACAGTGGCACATGGCAGAGGGCAACAGTTCATGGCAGCAGTAAACAGCAAAGCAACAAGTGCAAGAAGAGGGGAATGGCAGGAGGAATGGCAGCCAGCAGCCTCTTTCTCTCCCTTACATATACAAACTATCCACTCTAGGGTATAGCTCTCACACCCAAAATCCCAGCATTGGATCATGGATCAGTCATAAACTCTAAAAACCACCCCATAACTGCATGAGGATTTTGGGGGACATACAGACACAAACCATAACAGCTACGATGGACTAAATGAGCTGGGGTTTGCATTTCCTTCATAAGTGGAATATGCTAAGTCTTGGAAGTGACCCCTATATGTCCTTCAATAGATAAATAGATAAAGAAAATGTGTTATGTACATACAATGGAGTACTATGACTCAGCCATAAAAGTAGAATAAATTTGAGTCATGTGTAGGAAAATGAATATATGCTGAGACGATAAACGTAAGTGAAACATCAGACATACAAGCTTAAATATTGCATGATTTCTCTTATATGAGAAACCCAAGGTATAAGTAAACAGAAAACTAAATGATAATTAATAAGAAGTGGGAAGACAGATCTTTTCAAAAAGGAAAGAGATAAAAAGAATAAAGTGAAGAGGGTGAGGAAAAGATCAAAGAAAAATTGAAATGTTTTATGTACATGCATCAATGCCCTGTGAGCAAATACAATCATTATGTAATGCAAAATAAAAACTGGGGGAAAAGAGGCAGCTAGGAAAACTACCCATAAAGGAGAATGGGAAAATCTCTATGACTCTCTCACTTTCTTCCTGGGCATTCTTCTGTGTACAGTGAAATAAACTCAAACAAAAGGAGTGGTCTCTATCTAAGCTCAGGAAGAAGGGATCAGAATTCTAGGCTGCTCTGGTGGCTAGAAATTATGAGGCAGGTCCTCAAAAAGGAGGGATACATACAACAAAAATCAGTCTACGTACATTATAGCCAAACTATTAAAAAACAAGAGTAAGGAGAAAAACCATTAAGGAAAGCCTAAGGGATTAAAAATAAATCACCACAAACTGCCAAATAAAATTTGGTGATTTCTCATGGGAAATGATAGTGATCAGATGAATATGTAGTGATAAGTCAATGGCCTTAGATCAGGAGCCAGGGGAGAGATGTGCTGGAGGTTGGAGTGTAAAGGCCACTAATGACACATTCTCCAACTCTGCAGAGGGAGCAGTAAAATACTTAACAAAGATGAGGCTGGTTGCTAGTATAATTTCTATATCATACCCAGAACACTGGTTCTTCCTGAGGTAGGGTAGAAGAAATAAAGATTGATACGAAGGACACAACTAAAATTGTAATATTAAAATTATATTTTTAAGAAAAACTGCAGATTCACTACAGAAAACATATTCAAAATTTTGTTCTCTGTCAGGAAAACTTCTTAAGGGCCTTAAAGACAAGAAGCCTGTGAACTGGGCTCTGGGTGTGTGCCTTTCACCTGTAAATCATGCTCCCTCTTCCCAAACCCATCCTCAGACATGCACTGCTGCCAGAAAAGCAGATCTCCACTTCAAACCCATTAAATGGTGTGCATCTGGCTAGTCCACCAAATGAGTAAATGCAGCAGACACTGGAATACTCACTTTGGATAATCCATCTTAGTGATATCCCCAAAACAAACAACTCAAAACCAGGAGGTGCTGCTCTTCCTCTGGAGGATCTGCATTCTATATCTTTGAGTGCATGTTTTTCAAATTCTCCCTAATAAATTCCTTACTGATATGTGCTGAGAGTTCTTAGCAGACCTGAAACCTACCTTCTGGGTGGGGTGAGTCACGGTTCCTCATCTCTGCTTGGGGTTCCAATGTGGACCCTGCCCAGTGACATTACCCCAATTCAGTGAAGTGAAGTGCTTAGAATGAAGAAGTCAGTTATATAACTTTTGTTTCACCCGCAGGAATCTTTCTTCTCCAGATCATTATCACAGGAGGCCAGGCAAGTATGTGCTTGAGTTTGTCAACACTTACATCTCTGAATATGAAGTTTGTTTTGTTTCGTTTGAAATATAACATAAAACCAGTACATGGACCATTAGTATATCTATACTAGTTTGGACAAAGTGAGTACACTTTGTAGGAACCACCCATATAAGGAAAGAGTGTTTCCAAATGTCTTAGTCCCTGAGACATAATACTGGACACATAGTACTTAACATAGGACTCACAGTTCAGTCCACATTCAACTGGCTCCAAGGCAGAGTGGTATGGCAGAGGGAAAGCTGCTATTGGTCCTGGTAGCTTAAAGCAGAGATCAAGGAGGAACCAGAAAAGGAGAAAGACACTGTGAGGCCATGCTCACAGTGAGCTGCCTCTTCTAACTAGACTCTCTTCCAACAACAGGTCAGTTATAAGCCCAGTAATTCAACCACCTTCTGAAAGTCTCACCTATGAATGCATGAGGTCTTAGGAGATATCTAGATATAACGTACAACACAGAGATCTCAAGGTGAATTTCAAACCAAGTCTTTGTGCTTCATTTCTCTTTAGGGTTCACCCAGAATGACATATATCTTTCACTCAGCAACCACAGACTGTCTGATCTATTTCTGAGTTTCATATATAGCAGTATAAATCAAAAAGTGTATGTCCACTTTTTCCTCATAGTGATATTTGACAGATTATCCCATGTTGACATATTTATAACTTAATTCATATATATATACTGTGGTATGACTATGTCAAATTACTTACTAATTTCTCCACTGCTGGACGTTTGGGTTTTTTAAAGCCTTAAGCTATTACTAAAACTGTTGCTGAGAAGGTTACTGAGCATAAGTTTCATGGCACATACTTTTTTGTTGCTCATATAAATAAATATGGAATTGAAGTCATGGTGGTGTATTGTATGCTCAATATTAGTAGATATTCTTAAATGTTTTGTGAAACACTTTAACAAATGTATGCTCTGATATGCAGGATATGAAGGTTTCAGTTGTGCTGATGAGCAATAAAACTGACCTAGCAGGAATAGTTGTTATTGAGTTTGCCGTTATTTCATTCCAGCCATGTTAAGGTGTAACGGTGGTTTAATATGAATTTAAATTAATATTTTCCTATGACTAAGAAGGTTGAGCATTTTAACCATTTAATAGATTCTTCTCTGAAATGTCCATTGAAGCCTTGAACCACTTTTTTATTGTGTTTTGTACCTTCTATTTAAGGTACTAGAGATTGAACCCAGGGCCTTTTCACTGAGCTACATTTCCAGGTATTTTTATTTTTATTTTTTATATTTTGAGACAGGGTCTTGCTAAGTCATGCTGTTGCCCATTCTAGACTTGAACTCATTATCCTCCTGCTTCAGCTTCCCTGTGTATTTTTTGCTTACTGATTTGTAGAATATCTTTAAATATTCCAAATCCTTTCCTATATTTTCTTCTTTGTTGAAAATGAACTTGCATTTTCTCTCCCTTAAAGCTGTCTTCAATCAGCAGTAATCTAATCACAAAGCAGCCAGTTCATCCATGTTTGGTTGTCCTCTCATGCATAGGTAGCAGTACACTGGAGACTACACGATCTCCTTACACTGAGTTCATGAATTGTGTTCTCCATGTTTAATTTTAAGAGTTTCATTGTTTTTCCTCTGACATATATATTTGCAACCTGAGAGGAATTTTTTTTTGTTATAACGTGAAGTAGTAGTCAAGATTCATCATTTTCTGTTTCAAATGTTCTAGAAATATTTATTGAAAAGATATTGTAGTAAGATCTCTATTATAATTTAGTTGACTGTATATGTGTGTCTGCTTCCAGATTCTAGTATACTCCATTTGTATATTTATTAAATCATGATATTATATCTACTTTTGGATAAATATAAAGATGAAATATTTATTCTGACCTTTAGATTTATTATATCTTATTATTGGTAACTGTTACTGTTGCTTGTGTCATTCAATATTTTATTGTTGCTTTTTCTTGTCATAATAGAACAGCATGCCAAGGTACACCAACACACATATGCACACAGACATAGACAACCTAGAACTTTGTTTGGAGTATATGTGTAGATATGAACAGGGATAACTGGTGTCTCAGCAATATTAAAATTTTTATATGGGACTATGAAATATATGGAGGACATTCTTTAGTTAATCTTTCAATGTATTGCCTTAGGTATAACCGGATCTAGGTTGTTGTGTTCTGGAGGAAGTTTAACAAAAGCTTTGTAAGCCCTGGGACCAACACTAAATGTTTTGCTGTGTTATGTAGAAAAGGAATAGTGACAGGATGGCTACCTGGTCAAGTCTCATGCCTATGGTAATTGAGTTGTATTGTTCTTGCTAAAATGGTTGATATCCACCCAGTGGCCCAGGTGCCTCTTTTGTTTTATCTCAATAAAAGTTTACAGAAAAGATGATTTGGGGCTGCAGACAGGAGAACTGTAAGTAGTTGTATTTCTTTTTCTTCTAACTTTTTATTCATCTGTGGGTACCTCATTTTTGAAACCTGTTCACCCTGGACAGAAACAGATAATAGACCAACAGAAATATCTCAATGTTTATTTAGATCTTTACTTTTTGTAATATGTATAGCTTTTTGAAAGATCCTACACATATGTTTCAGATTTATTCTTTAAAAATACAGCACATTTTTATGCTATTGTTACATCATGTAATTAAATCTTCATTTTCCACTTTGTGATGGTATACAATCATATCTGGTAACTGATTATTATGGTTTGTGTCTACATTGTCCCCCAAAGCCTCATGCAGTCATGAGTGGGGCTTTTTCAGAGGTTGCTGGGTCTGGAGTATGTGATGGAATTGATTCATGGTGCCAAGAAGTCTGGGTGAGATGTAAGAGGTAGAAGGAGCTGTGCTTGCTTTTGCTGTCTCCTGCAGGCCATGAACTGTCTCTTCTCTGAGATGCACCTCTGCTATGTCCTACTCTGCCTTGGAGCCAACCAGTTATAGACTGAAATCTCTATGACCTACAAGCCAAATAAACTTCTGCTTTAACTTAGGAGTGGATATCTTGTCTCAGCAATGAAAGAAAAGTAACACAGAACTGAACCAGTTCTAACACAAGTTGACATACTTATCTTTCTAGTCACAAGCACAGAAGACTGAAGCTCAGTGCTTCACAAACACTACAAGACAATGTATCTCCACATTTGAACTACGGGTTGTAAAGGATGGTGAAAGGCAGAGACCACTTGACAGCTTTTATGAAGATAATAAGGCATGAAATTTAATAACTGGTACAAATGGAGAGCAAAAAAGACCATCCATGGGGAACAAAGAGAAGCAGGATTTTTATAGGGCTTAAAAGAAAGCAAAAGACATTAAGTGAGAAGATCTGACCAAATAGCAGTGGCCAAAGTTCTCAGAGTGTCCTGAGTCTCATTGGTCAAAGTCCTCAGAGAGCCTGGTTTAAATGTACAGATGTTATCAGTGTCCTGGCTTATGGAAGATTCCATGATTCACCTTTTGTGACATCCCCTGCTTGCAGAAAGCAACAGCACCTGTGCTGAGCTGGGCTTTCTCTGAGAACAATACCACTGCTGACAAACAGGTTGAGTACTGGGAAAGTCCTACCTGAGTCAAGTCAGACAAGGTTATAGAGTAAGCATAATTCCAGAAATTCAACACAGAAACAGAATAGTTAAGACTGTTAGAGAAAAAACCCCAAATCACTAGGAAAGGAAAACCCATGAGAATTATGGAAGATTTCTCAATACAAACCCCTTAGTCAAGGAGAATTTGGAGGGAAGCATTCCAAGTCCTGAAAGAAAATGTAGGCCACACAGGGGCCACTGGTCTGAAGTCCTCAGGCAGCTGGTTGGGGAAGGGCAGGTCTCACCTACCAACCAAGAGGTTCACAGAGTCTGGAGCTGCTCCCATGCTGCTTCCCCATCTACAAGGTGCCCGTGGAGCTGAGGGCAGGCACAAGCCTCACCTGCCAATGGAGAGGTCTACAAAGCCTGGGGCCATTCCCATGCTGCTTCCCCATTCACAAGTGAAATAATGTCTTAAACATTATTGGATCATAGCAAAATGAAACTAGCAATGAACAATAAAGGAAACACAGAAAGTACATAAACATGTGGTGATTAAGTAATGCATTCTTGAATAATCAGTAGATCTCAGAAGAAATCAAGGAAGAAATATGAAGGCTGGTGAAACCTTTGTGGAATTCAGTGGGGAGATTCTTCCAAAATTAGGATTAGAGGTCTCATTCGACCTAGATATTCCCTTTCTGGGTATTTCTCCAGAAAAATCAAAAACATCATGTCACTATGATATATATGCACCTGTGTTTGTAGCAGCACATTTGGTGATAGCTAAATCTTGGAAACAACCCAAATGCCCATCAACTGAGGAATGGATAAAAAAGATGTGATGTTTTTATACAATGAACTATGACTCAGCTCTAAAAGATAAACTTGAGGTTTTTATAGGTAAATAGATGCAACTAGAGACCAAACTCAAAAGTAAAATCAATCAGACTCATATGTATAAACATCGTATTGTCTCCCTAGTGTAAGAAACTTGAAGAGTAAATAAGATCTAAAAAGTACAATAGATACTGTGAAAGGAAAAGAAACTGCTCACATAGGAAAGAACAATTAGGATAAGGAAGAAGAAAAGAAGGGACAATAGAATATATATGTACGAGATAGCTAGATAATTGTACTACTAATTTCTATTGATTCATTGAAAGGAACAGTTAATGCTTATTTGACCAATTTTGAATGTTTATTCCTGGTAATCTGATCAATTACTTTGAAGATAACAATATGTAATATAACAACTATTGTTAATTTCCTATCAGCTTGTTTTGAAATTCTGTTATCATTTTTTATTCTCTTTGAAATAAATTTTAAAAATAAGGAACAAAAATTTTTCAAAATAAAAATTCTTAGAATGAAATTACAATGGCAGTTCAAAACACCAAAACCTATGGGACACAGTGAAAGCACTTCTAAGATGGAAATTTATAACTGAATGTACACGTAAAAAAGAAATAACCTCAAGTAAATAGCCTAATGATTCATCTCAATCTCCTAGAAAAGCAAAGACAGTCCAAATCCAAAAACTGTAGAAGGAATGAAATATTGAATATATATACTAATAATAAAATGTTTAAAAGTATACCAGTTTACTGACTACTTCTGCATATAAGTGGTTTATATCCTTTTTTTTTTGCTAAATTGATTATTAAGTCTGAAAGTTTTTCCATAGATTCTTTAGAATTTCTTATATTTACAATCGTGCACCTTTCAAACAATGACTTTATTTCTTCCTTCCCATTGTTGTGTGTTTTGTTTCTTACTTTCTTGTTTTGCAGATGTTACTTACTCATTAAGAGGAAGTGGTGCAGCAGATCTCTTTTCTATTGTCTGTCTTCATCATAAAGTATAATATTTCCTTTATGTTTTTGAATGAGAATGATCTCTATATCATTAGATATGAAAATACTGAGGGATATATTCCATTACATGGCTATAGCACAACTTGTATGTTTACTTGTTGGCTGATGGGCAATTAGATCCTGAAAAATTTCAGACTATTATGAATACATCAAGGTCATCACTATTTTTTTTGTTTAGCTCTAAAATGCTTTGTTTGTTTTTCTATTGATTTAAATGTGGCTCCTTCTGTGGACATATACTTTAATTTTCCTGAATAAATGAGGAGAGGATTGCTATTTGTAACATAAGTACATGTAAGCTTATGTTCATGAAAAGTGACTTAAATAAGCTATATTTATTTATATTTATCCAAGAAAAGCAGGAAATTTTCTGTTTCCTTAAATCCTCACTAGGACTTGGTATATTCATTGCTTTTAAATTTTAATTAAACTAGACTGTATGTAGTAGGGAGAAAAAGACAGACAAGAGACTGCATATGTTATGATTTCTTTTCAAAATAAAATTAGAAAATGTAAAACTATTAAAAGAAAGGTCAATGCTTGCCTGCTGAAGCAATTGGGAAAGACAAAATTCTTGGAGTGAAGGAAGAATTCTAGATTACAAATGTGGTAATGTTTACAGGAGCACCTGTATTTTCAAAACTTATCAAGTTGAACAATGGAAATGATTTAAATTTACTATTAATTATTCTAATTTAAGTATAACTTTAAAAATTAAAATCACAAAACCTACTACTGTGATATAGAAATTCAGTTTAAATTATATATATATATATATATATATATATATATATATAAAATGGAATATATTCTTAGTAGTTCTATGTATTGCCTTGATATTGCTTAGTATTTGTTTTTTCTTAGAGAATTATGTCAGATAAGAATGACAATGGTTTTACTTTCTAATTAAATGATATATTTTAATACCTAATATTTATATTTATATGATGTCCTAATCATTTAGCCTCAAAAAACTTATTTTGTTCTTACAACAACCCTGTAGGATAAGTGCTATTACTAATATCATTTTACATATGAGTAAACTGAGAAGCAAAAGACTATATGATATGGTCATAGAAATTGTTGAAGCAGTTTAAATCTTCCCATTATGTTATACCTATTGCCATGAGGTTCAGAATTGTTTTTCTCATTCAGGTTTTTATTACCATAAAGTAAAACTTGTTCTCTTTAGCAGATGTTGAGCAATTACCAATATCAAGAGAGAACAGGTGAACAGCTCAGAAATTCTCTCATACTTCCCTTTTACAAACCCTCCAAACAAAGTTTGCAAGCATAATTTATTCCAGAAACATGCTTGTAATCCAAAGCACTTGAATATCATAGCAAATTTCCCCATAAGATATAATAGAAATGCATATGCTTAATTCAACAACCCAAAATGTTCATATAAAAATGATTACAACTCTGTAATATAATATGAAATACAAAAATATAAAATATAAAGAAAAATAAGCAAATTAACTTTGAAAACCTTTGTGGCTGGTGGGAGGGAGACAAGAGACAGGAGGGTTGTTGTGTAGAAGAACTCACTATTACTAACAGAATCACTGCTATCTATTGGCTCAAGGGAATCTTTTTCTTTTCATGAAGCTTTATTATGGTTTGTATCTGAATGTCTCCTCAAGGCCTTATGTGGTCATGGGGGACAGGCTTTCAGAGATGCCTGAATCTAGAGTTTGTGATTGATTCACAGTCCAGTGCTGGGATTAAGGATGTGAGTGCTGCACTACTCCTAAAGCAGGTATCCTGCATACAATGTAGGGGACAGAAAGAGGCCTGTCCCCTCTCTCTTGGTGTTTGTTGTCTTGCACTGCCATGAACTGTTGCTTCTCTACTATGTGCCACCCTGCCTTGGAGCTAGCCAATTACAGCTGGAAACATCTACAAACTGTGAGCTAAATAAACCTTGTCTCTTTAACATTGGGTGTTGGGTATTTTGTCTCAGCAATGAGAGAAAAGTAACTAAAAGAGACTTTAACATGGAATTTATCCAATGACACTGGCTTTTTCCTCCTTTTGAGAATTTCATGAAATATGGCATTGTTGTAAACAAATTCATCCCTTGACCTGCTACAGCCTTGTTTGGACGGTGCTTTTCTACAAAAGTTTGCACTGTCTCCCACATTTTACACATCTCCCTAATCTCATTTGATTTCTCTGCCATTTTTTTCTCCTCTTTCTCTGCAGAGAGATCTCCTGTATAAACTCTTGCTCCTGGCAGATGATTATCCATAATATCACAGTCAAAAAATGTGAAGGAGAACCATTGGCTCATGTGAAATTTGGTGTCATATAGTACCCATATTGCAAACCATTGCTCGTTTACTAAGTTAAAATTTATTAGAAATAATTGCTTATCTTGAGGAACACTCATGGAACAAGTTACTCACAATCTAATGTTTTGCTGTATTTGGAATTTTTTAGAATATCATATAAATGCATCTTTAGAACCTGGATTCTTTACTTTAACAAGGCTGCTGATTCCGTGAATGTGCATAGCCAAAGAATTGAAGATTCCTGGAGCTGGGATTCCTCAGGGAAGTTGGAATAAGCTCTGGCTAACACCAATGCCCAATGCTCAATGCCTGTCTGTCTGTTTTCCTGAATAAATTCTTCTTAATTTGTTGCATAGTTTTTATTTATTTTCTAGAGTACAGAAGTAGTTGATTCTGACAATTGTGTCAAGTTTTACTATTATCTGTTCTTTTTTAATTAATAGACTTTATGTCTCAGACAGCTTTGGGACTTACAGTGAAATTGAGCAGAAAACACCATTAGTATACATCCCCTTCCCCACCAAGAGTCTTCCCATTTTTAATATTTCCACTCTTTTGCAATTAATGAGCCAATATTGATACAATGTTTAACTAAAATGCATAGTCTATATCAGCTCTCAGTCTTGGTATTTTGCATTGTATGAATGTTAAAAATTGTAATGGATTGTTCCCAGCCTTAATATACAGCAGAGTTTCCACCAGTATAAAAATGCCAGTAGTTTGTCTAGTATCTCTTCCTCCTTTCCTTCAAATCCTGGCAACCACTGGTCCTTTCATGTGACTTCACCTCAGCTTTGCATGTTTCAGCTTGCCATGGGTGTGAATAATGTGGTGTATTGCAGTCTGGGTTACTTTTCTCTCACCGCTGAGAGAGACACCCAAAATTTAGGAAGGCAAGGTTTGCTTAGCTCACAAACTTGTGGAGGTTTCAGTCCATACTCCACTGGCTCCAAGGCAAAGTGGCACATAGCACAGGGCAACACTGCATGGTGGTGGAAGGCAGCAAAAGCAACATGAGCAAAAAGAGGAGCAGAAGGGAGAGCAAGCCTCTTTCCTTCCCTTATATTGTGTGCAGGCTGCCTGCCCTATGGTGGGTGTAGCACTCATATCCATAATGCCAGCATTGAACCATGGATCAATCAAAAACTCAAGAAGCACACCTCATGACTGCATGAGGCTTTGGAGGGACATCTAGACACAAACCATAACAATTGTCAAATTGGCTTCTTCAGGGATGAGGCTATAGCTCAGTGGCACTTTGCCTCTGGCAAATACAAGTTCCTGAGTGAGATTCCCAGTACCAAAATACAAAATCAAATTGGCTTCTTTGATTTAGCAATATCCACTTAGGATTCCTCTGTGTCTTTTGTGACTTGATTGCTCATTTCCTTTTATCATTGCATAATAATTCATCACATGGATGTATCACAATCTATTTGGTCACCTACTAAATGACACCTTAGTGGCTTCCAAGTTTTGGTAATTATGAATGAAGCTGCTCTATACACCCAAGGACAGATGTTTGGTACACAAAAGTTGTCAATTAATTTGGGTAAGTTCCAGAGTGCAATTCTTGGATTATAAGATAATGATTAGCTTGGGGGCAAAAAAAAAAAAACACTGCAAAAATGCCTTCCAAGATGGGAGTACCTTTTCATATCCCTACCAGCAATGAATGACAGCTCCTGCTGTTCCACATTCTCATCAGCACTTGATTGGCAGCATTGCATTGTTAGTCATTCCAGGAAGCACATAGAAGAATCTTGCTGTTATTTTAATTTCTATTTTCCAAAGGATGCTTGGCATCATTTTCAGTGGGCATTTGCATCCACACATTTTTGATGAGGTATCTGTGCAGACATTTGGCCCAGTTTTTAGCTACTTTGTTCATTATCTCATTTTTTATATTTAAGAGTTCTTTCTACATTTTTGAAACCATTTATTTATCAGATATGTGTTGTATAAATATTCTTTCCTAGTCTAAGGCTTGTTCTTTCTTTCCATTAATAGTACCTTTTATAGAGCACAAAGTTTGAATTTATCCCATTTATCAATTAGTATTAACCTTTGTTACTTGGCCAGGGATGTAGGTCAGCAGTACAATACCTGCTTGGCAAGATCAAGGTTGTGAGTTCAGTTCCCCATATTGAAATAAATAAAAACTCCTAGAAAAGGCAGGGTCCTTGGCAACCCACCCAGGACCTGTTGTAGTTACTTTTCTCTCCTTGCTGGGACAAAATACTTAACACCCCAAATTAAGGCTGTTCCAAAACACAGGGGTTCTGCATTCACCAATTATATAGATCACTAGTGGTAAAATGGAACATACACTGGGGTAGATTGAGGGTTCCCTCCTGGCTACACCACAGTAGCCTGCCAGAGAAACAAAACAAGGACCAGACCCAAGGAGGAAATCTCACCTAAGTCATGCATTGGCTTGGGGGAGGGCTCCTTGTGGTGGTGAGAAGAATGGAGAACCAAAGGATCAGCACTACAGTGGCATCCCTCTTTTTTCTGTGGCACTAAGGAGGAATCTCCAGCCAGTAAGGGAGCTTGGTAGAGTCAACAAAAGGGTCAGGATAGGGTAGCAGTGGAGTCTGAAGACAAGAAGAGGGAAAACCATGGGTGCAGAGGGAAAAGCAGGGAGATTCTAATTTAGGGACCTTTCTTGATTACTGGAACTCGGTCAGGAAACCCACAAACACACATCCAATGCCTGAACTGCACACAGCCAAGAATCTATATAGGGAAACTGATCCAGATGCCGAGGTTTCCAGGAACAATATCCCATACCCTACTGGCTAAGTGAGGGTAGATCATCCCCTCTGGTGGACAATCCATATAAAAAAGGTCCACTCTAATTCACATAATGTGTGAAACTTTCATTTTTACCCAATAAGCCCTCTCGAACTTATCAAAGTTCTTGATCATACATTCCAGCATGTTTGGCTTGCTGCTGGCTGCACCCATAGCAGCTGGTTAGAGCATTCACTCCCTTGACCCACCACAAAAGCAAGAAACCAAGACTAACAAAGTTTGAAACAATACCTGTATTTATGGTGATGCTGAGCAGCTGGGCTAGATCTGGATCTCTTTGAGGTCTAGAGGGATGATGGAGAGAGGCAGGAAGTACAGAAGAAAGAGCACCACCCATCTTCTGATCCAGACGATGAATTCAGATGCAACCTGAGTGTGTGAGTGCATTTGGGGAACACAGAACAAACAGACAAACAAACCAAACTATTCCTTGGAACTATCAATTGCTTCTAACCATTAATTTGAAGTATCTTGGACATCAGAACTGATCAAATCCAAAACAAATTCAAAGACAAATTCTGATGCAATTCAGAGACAAACTCTTACCAAATTCTCAGCTACAATGAGACTAAATGACTACCATGTCCGGGAGCCTAGGCTCATCAAATTGTTGTTCTGGAAAGAAAAACAAGTTCCTGAATAAGCCCAAACCAAACAAAAGAATCCAACTGCGAATCTTACCTAGGTTGAAGAGTGGAGCTCAGTTGTCTCGTCTTCACAGCTGTGGTGTCACATCCCACAGTCATCCCCCGGTGGCCAGCTGAAGTCAGCTGGGCACCCTGCCATCCAAAGAGTGGCTGATGATGCTAAGAAGTACAGGGCCTCCTCAAATGAGGGTCTTCCTCATGAGGCAATCTCACTGGGGCCTCCAGAATGTTATAGCAAAATTCAGTGAGAAAGCAGTCATGAGAGACCAAATGTAAGAACAAACAGAGCTTTATTGAAGGCAGTGATTGGCAGTCAATCCAAAAAGAAGTCGGAGAAAATATTGGCCTAGATTGGACTTTACTTCCAGTTTAAATTCCTTTTAGGTTTCTGTGGTAACAATATCACTACATTATCTAATTTTCAGGAATTTTACAAGAATGTCACATAGCTTTTGGACAGAGAAGGAACTTGACCTGGGGAAGTGGCACTGAGCAGCCCATCTCTGTGGAACTATTTGTTGGCAAGTGAGGCCTGCAGCACAGAACCAGCCCAGTTCTTTGTGGAACTCTACCTTGGCAGACGAGGCCTGCATATGCAATCCACCCTGCTTCTTCGGGACAGAGAAGGAGCTCAGCCCAGGGAAACAGCACCTGAGTGGCCTGTCTCTGTGGAACTCTCCATTGGAGGGTGAGGCCTGCTGCACAGGAGGAGCCCCAGGCTCTGTGGTCCTCTAGGTTGGGATGTAAGGCCTCTTCACACCTGACCAGCTACCTGAGGAACTCCAAGCAGCGGATCCTGTCTGGCCACTATCAGATCCATGGCTCAGGCCCACATGCTTTCCCTCCATGGCCTGGAGACCCTGGTACTGAAGGCCAGCATTCCCCCACTATCACAGTTGTGGTCTGAGTTGTGCACCCTACCAATTTTCTGGGGATCCTGGGCCCAGTGGTTCACAGCCTGCTACTATCTTGGCATAAGTTTCATATCCAGGTAAACTAAGATCCCTAGAGTCCTTTGGTTACCTGCCTGGGTAGCTTGTAGCTCAGCAATTTTCATCTGACATCCAAAATGTCAAGATATATGAGCAAAATCCAGTCTCAGAACTCAACTCCAACCAGAACAAGCCCAGGAGACGCCGCCATAGAAAAATTGGAAGCCACATACCTGAAATCTCTGAAATGATCACATCTGAAGTAAAGAAACAACTCTACCAGGCTGTAGAAGAGATCAGATCAGAAATAATCTCTGAGGCAAAAAATGAAATGACAATAATAATGAAAGAAATGGTCCACACATCTAGAGAAGAGATTAAAAAAAAAAATAGGTGAACATAGGCAACAGATGCAAAAATGACATCAGCAATTTAGGAAGGAATTAGAATCCATGAAACAGACTAAAAGAGATTTCCAGGAAATCAAAACTTTCATCGAAAGCTTGTAAAACTGCTTGAATGAAGCTAAAGATAGAATTTCAGATCTTGAAGACAGCATGGCAGCTAGCAATCATGAAAGCAAGGATCTCTTAAAATTATCAAGGATCTAGGAAAAAATCAATCTAACAGCTGCAAAATGAGGCAAAGAGAAATAATTTCCAAGTAACAGGAGTCAATCAAATAGTAGGAGGCAGCACAAATGACACAAAAAGAATATTTGCATAAAAAATAGCAGAAAATTTCCCAAGCATGGAAAAAGATTCTGATGTGCTGTCATGAGGCATATAAAATTCCAACTAGTCATAACCAAAATGAAACCACACCCAGAAATATGATAATCAAGATCTCAGATATCCAGCAAAAGAACAGAATATTAAAAGCTGCTAGAGAAAAGAAACAGATTACCTATAAAGGAAAGCCCAGCAGAATCACAGCAGGCTTCTCAATACAAACCATGCAATCAAAAAGAGCTTGGAGCAATGTATTGCAGGTTCTGAGACAAAACAGCTTCCAATCCAGACTGATGTATCCTGCAAAACTATGCTTCAAATTCAATAGAGAAATAAAATATTTCCATGACAAATAGCGACTGAAGAACTTCATGAGTGTCAAACCAACCTTACAAAGAATAGTAAAAGATATTCTAGACAGAGAAGAAAGAGACCACCATCTCAAGAGCAATAATAGAAAGGAACCCTCAAGCAGAGCAAACAAACCAATAGCAAAAGTGGGAAACTAACAGCAAGTAAATAGCATGATAAGGATAAGCCAACATATATCAGTTGTAATCATTAATGTAAATGGCCTCAATTCACCAGACAAAGAAATAGACTGGCAGAGTGCATTAAGAAACAAAATCACACAATGTGCTGTATAAAGGAAACACACTTTACTCAAAAGGAAATCCAGAGATTGAAAGTCAAAGGATGGGAAACAATTCTCCATGCAACAGGTTCCCAGAAAAAAGCAGGGGTAGCTATTATGTTTGCAGACAATGTAAAACTTCAAATCAAAAACTATCAAAAGAGATAAAGAAGGTCACTAGTTCGGGGAAAACTGCAAAAAGAAGAGGTAACAAACCTAAACATGTGTACGCTGAATATTAGAGCACCAAAGTATATAAGTCAAATCTTAACAGACATGAAAAACCAAATAATCAATTGTAATAGGGAACCTAAACACCCCCTTGATGCAAAGAGATGGATTAACTAGGCAAAAAACCAGCAAATTAATAACAGACTTGAACCAAATTTGTGAACAAATGGATTCAGAAGATGTATACAGAGTGTTCCACCCACAACATCAGAATACACATTTTTCATAGCTGCACATTGGACTTTCTCTAAAATAGACCATATTTTAGACCATAGAGCATACCTACCTAAATGCAAAAGAACTGAAATTATCCCATGCATATTATCTGACCACAGTGCAATGAAATTGGAAATTCATGACAAAAGTGACTCCAAAAACTCCATAAACACTTGGAAATAAAACAATAACCTCCTGAACAACCAATGGATCATGGAAGAAATTAAAGAAGAAATTTAGAAATACCTACAAACAAATGAAAATGCAAATACAAATTACTGGATTCTGTGGGATGCAATGAAAGCAGTTCTCAGAGGAAAATTTATAGCAGTGAACTCACACATAAGGAAAATGAAAGAGAATAAATAAATAGCCTAAGGCTGCACCTCAAACTTTTAGGAAAAGAAGAACAAGTCAAGCCCAAAGCCCAAAGAAGGGAAGAGATTATAAAGATCATGGTAGAAATTAATGTAATTGAGACAAAGAAAACACTACAAAAACTAAATGACTCAAAGAGTTGGTTCTTTGAAAGAATAAATAAAATTGATAAACCCCTAGCCAACCTTATCAAAAAAAAAAAAAAAAGAAAGAAAGGAAAACACTCAAATTCATGCAATAAGGAGTGAAATGGATGAAATTACTACAGAATATACAGAAATTCAAAAGATCGCTAATATCTACTTTGAAAATCTTTACAACGATAGAAAACTCAGAAGAAATGCACAGATTATTAGATATGTATGAATTACCAAAGTTGAATCAGGAAGATATAAAAATCCTGAACAATCCAATATCAATTAATGAGGTTGAAAATGCGATTAAAAACTTACCAAAAAAGAAAACCCAGGCCGTGATTCACAGAAGAACTCTATAAAAAAAAGTCAGAGAAGATTTAATGCCCACACTCCTCAAACTCTTCAGTGAAACTGAAAAGGAAGCAATTCTCCCTAACTCATTTCTGGAGGCAAGTATTATACTGATACCAGAACCAGAGAAAGACCCAACCAAGATAGAAAACTATAGACCAATAATGAACACAGATGCAAAGATACTCAATAAAATACTAGCAAATAGAATGCAGCAAATCATCAAGAAAATTATAAACCTTGACCAGGTTGGATTCATTCCATGAATGCAGGGATGGTTGAATATATGTAAATCAATCAAGGTAATACACCATATCAATAGAGCCAAAGACAAAAATGACATAATCATCTCAATAGATGCAGAAAAAGCTTTTGACAAAGCCCAACATGTATTCATGATTAAAAACTCTACAGAAAATAGGAATAGATGGTTTTTACCTCAATCTGATCAAAGCCATCTATGACAAACCAACAGCCAACATCATGCTAAATGGACAAAAAATAAAGCTTTCATTTTTTTCTTTTTAATTTTTTTATTTTAAAGAGAATAATACTAAAAAATAGCAAAATACCAACAACATAACCTTTCATTTTAAAGTCAGGAAAAAGACAAGGATGTACACTGTCACCACTCATATTCAACATAGTTCTGAAAGCATTAGCCAGAGCAATTAGACAAGAGAGAGAAATAAAAGGAATAAAGAGAGGAAAGGAAGAAGTGAAATTATCACTATTTGCAGATGACATAGAAGACCCCAAAAATTCCACCAGAAGACTCCTTGAATTAATCACCAAATTCAGTAATATAGCTGAATGTTAATGTAGCAGTAATGTTAACACTCAAAAATCAATAGCATTCCTGTACACAAACAACAAACAGACTGAGAGAGAAATTAAGGAAACCATACCTTTCAAAATAGCATCTAAGAAATTAAAATATATAGGAATCAATTTAACAAAAGAAGTAGAAGATCTATTCAATGAAAACTACAGTAATCTGAAAAAAGAGGATTTCAATAAATGGAAAAATGTTACCTGCTCATGGATAGGTAGAACCAACGTTGTAAAAATGGCCATATTACCAAAATTGTTGTACAGATTCAATTCAATTCCCATTAAACTACCATTGGCATACCTCACAGATCTAGAGAAAGCATTCAATAAATTCATTTGTAACCAGAACAGACCCAGAACAGCAAAAACATTCCTGGACAACAAAGATAAGTCAGGTGGTATCACAATCCTTGACTTAAAATTATACTACAAAGCTACTGTAATAAAATCAACCTGGTACTAGCTAAAAAGCAGACCAGACGATCAATGGAACAGACTGGAAGATGCAGCCACAACCACAAACTCAGCCACCTAATCTTTGTCAAAGGGGCCAACGAAGCTCACTGAAAGAAAGATAGCCTCTTTAATAAATGGTGCTGGAAGAATTGGATTGCTACTTGCCAAAGACTGAAAATAGACCCAAGTCTATCACCATGCACCAAACTCAAGTCAAAATGGATCACAGATCTCAATATTAAAACGGAGACACTAAATCTATTGGAAGAGAAAGTAGGTAAAAATCTTGAAGACATAGGAGTAGGTAGAGAGTTCATGAACAAAAATCAAACCACAAGGGAAACACTTCAAAGAATCAAAACCTGGGACCTTATGTTACTGAAAAGTTTTTGCAAATCTAAAAAAATTGCCGCAGAGTAAAAAGAAAACTGACAAGTTAGGAAAAAACCCTAGCTGGCTTTCCCTAGGACAAAGGTCTTCTATCTAGAAAATATAAAGAATTAAAAAATATCAACCTCCCCAAATTCAAAGACCCAGTCCTAAAATGGCATCTGAGATGAATACACACTTCTCAGATAAGAAATACAAATGGCAAATAAATACATGAGAAAATGTTCAACCTCACTAGTCATTCAAGAAATGCAAATTAAAACAAGGTTGAGATTTCATCTCATGCCACTAAGAATGGCTAGCTTTAAGAAATCAACCATTATCAAATGCTGGCAAGGCTGTGGAGAAATAGGAACTCTTCTGCACTGCTGGTGGGAATGAAGACTGGTGAAACCACTGTGGAAATCAGTTTGGAGATTCCTCAGCAAACTAGGTCTTGAGGTAGCTATTCCCCTTCTGGGTATTTTCCCAGAAGATCTGAAAACATCATATCACAGTGATATATGGGCACCCATGTTTATAATAGCACAATTGGTAATAGCTAAATCATGGAAACAACCAACTGAGGATTGGATTAAAAAATTGTGGAATTTTTATATAATGGAATACTACTCAGGCATAAAGAAAGACAAGCTTGCAGCTTTTATAGGTAAATGGTCACAACTGGAGACCATACTCATAAGTGAGATAAATCAGAAGTGCATGTGTAAGCAATGTATTATATCACTAGTGTAAGAACCTGAAAGTGTGAATATAAATTAGGAGGTATGATAAACATTGTGAAATGAAAGGAAACTGCTCAAAAGTAAAGAGCAAGTGGGATGAGGGGAAAGAGAAAAGGAAGAAATGGATATTTATGTGTGTATGTACGTATGTATGTACATGCAGGATAGCTACATAGTTGTAGTACTGACTTAGGTCATTTTATTGTAAGGAACAGTTAATGATGGGTTGTTTGATCAATTTTGCATACCTATGTTGGTTTTTCTGAGTATACTCTCCAAAGTTATCATTATGTAATACAACAACCAGTATTATTCCCTCACCTTTTCTGTAATTTAGTTTTGATTGTACTATTCTTGTTCTACTTTGTAAGTATCTGTTTAATACGTTTTTGTTCTTTAACTTTTAAAATAAGAAAAAAAAGTCACACAATTATCACAAGGTTAACCAATTCCCAGAAGCTATTAGTCATGTGCTGGCTAGGTGGGCACTGTGGTCTAAAGTTTATCCTACTTCCCAATTCGTTCTAACTATTCCCTGTCTTATAGCCTCCTTTCTTCTGCCTCTTCTTTGTCTTCTTTCTTCCTCCTCCTCCTCCCTCCTGCCCCCTCTCCCTGCCCCTCCCCCTCCCACTCCTCCTCTTCCTCCTACTCGTTCTTCTTCTTCTCCATCTTTTTCTTTCTCCTTCTTTCTTTCTTCATTTTCCTCTTCATCCTCCCACTCTTCCTCTCCCTCTCCCTTCTTTTCCTTCTCCTCCTCCTCTTCCTCCATCTTCTTTTTTCTTTGTGGTAATGAGTATCAAACTCAACTTCTTTTTTTTTTATTTCTTTTATTTTAAAAAAATAAAAGTACAAAAACATATTGACAAAGAGACACCAATTAGCATAAAAAATAGTACAATCACAACTAATCTATAGACAAGGTGATATGATCTCAACAGTGGTCATTTCTTTATCCATTGATATCTTTGAAGTGTAAATACATAAACCCATATACAGACATGCAAATTTAGTCAGACAATCAATTCTCTCAACAATAGAAAAAACACAAAAACCAAAA
>PVLD010006951.1:70633-95842 GCA_004027595.1 Dinomys branickii | reverse complement strand
GGTTTCATTTAAACGGTTTTTCATGCTTTCAGCGTTAGTTTTCAAATCCTGGCATTCTCTTTGGACCTGTTTCATTATTGGTAATTCATTCCTGAATTGCTCTTGTAAGGTTTCTATTTGTTTCCTATTTTCTTCTAGACTTTTGTCTATTTCTCGTCTGTGTAAATGGAGCATTTCTTCCATCATTGTTTTCATCTCGCTTTTTATCTGAGAAATCATTGTGGGTATGTGGGTTATTTCTGCTTAAACTCTTTCATGGCCTGTTCGAGTTGTTTCATTTCGGATGCAATCGTTTCATAACTTGAAGTTATGAGGCTTCCTGGTTCCCCTGTATCTTCACATTCAAGACTTGTTCTGGGTGGGGTTGAATTTTGAGACTGCATTTTGTTCCTCTGTTTTCCCATTTTTGGGTATGAGATTCAAAATGTGGAGCTATAAATTCCACAGGCAGTTCAGCAGGCAAAGGTCTGCTGCAGAGGCTGCTCCAGTGATTCCTTCTCTTTGGGAGAATGTCCCTTAAGCTGTCTCCTGAGATTTCCGCTTCTACTCCCTACCCCAAGACCTGGCCGGGGTGAATAAACAGCTCGCAGCCCCAGGAGTCTTGCAGATAGGCCACTCCGGTGTTCCTCCCTGGGTGGAGCTCCTTCCCCCCTCACAAATCCCGTTGGGGCGCCTAGCTAGCTCTTCCCACCCGGGAGATCCCGCAGTCCTTAAAGCTGCTCTGATGTCACTCGCCGGGCTGAGCTTCTTCCCGATTCAGGAAAAACCGGTTAGAGCGCGCACTTAACTCACCCTTTGATCGTGCAGACAGGAGTGCCATTCAGATGTATCTCTCCGGATGGAGCTTTTTCCCGACTCCACATGTCTGTTTTTAATCATATCAAATTTAATAGCATTAAAGATAATTCATCTGAGTATATGATTCAGCTGTTATTTATGATCTCAAGGATTTTTCCTTTGGACATTCCAAAGTGGGTCACAGACTCCTACTTTTAAATATCAACTCTGCCATTTCCAAGCTGTGCAAAAAATACTTAGTCTCTTTGAGCCTGAGTTTCCTCTTAAGCAAATTATGGGTAAAGCACTTTGCTTATCTAATTATTATCGTGTTTTGTTGAGATAATGTCTGTACAGCACGCAGTAGTCCCGGTGTGTCTATGGCAGCATTGAGTAGCAGAGAAGGCACAGGAAAGGAATGGTGTTTGTAGGAATCATAACTGTGTTTACTTTTGTTTTGAGTAGTGTTTTTTCTAGTGTTTTCTTCCTTTGTCAGCTGTCAAAGGCTGAAATGAAATGGAATTTATAACAAAGGTGCTGTTTTCACTTCTCTACTTGTATTTAATCTTATAAGATTGGAGAATCGTGGACTTTTTAGGTCATCTGCGAAATTTCCTTTCTTACAAATTATAGCAACTTTGTGATATTTCTGACTCTGAATATAAATTGAATATAGGTAATAATGTGTAGAACAAAATTTATATGACTAAACTTGCCATCAGTAGTAGTTTGATAATTTTCCTTCAGACTGTGCTCAGTTACTCCAGTGGCCTGATGTAACTGTTGACTTAACTTCTTTTATGCACTAAATGCAACATTTCAAAACAGTGATAATACTTTCCTAAATATTTTGCTTCTCAGTACAATGTTGTATTTTGTTGAGTTTAAGACAGCTAAACTTTTAGTGACTATGTTTTATAACGAGACTTTGTTCTATAATTTTATTCTCTATGATTACTTGGTATAAAGGACTTGGTATTCTTTTATTTTAAAGATAAAAGAATGAAAACATCTTAGCAAACACACATATATCTAGAAAATAACACAAAAACAAAACAAGCAATACAGAATCTCAGACAAGGTGATAGGAAATTAAAAATGGTTGTTGCTTTAGATAGGAAGGCACCTTCAAATATCTTTTGGGGGAAGTCATAGTGGATCTATGAATACTTAGCACTGGAGACTACACAAATTTAGGGACTCCACATCGATTCTTCTAGACTGAAGTTAATTCATTGGTGAGCCAGCTTTAGTTTATAAAATATTAACTATCCCTAACTTCTTTAATGCAAAATCTTTTTAAAATATTAAGACCACAACACTTGTGACTTAGAAAGGAATTCATCACCTGGCACTGTGTCCAGATCCTTGTTCTGCCCTGTGACAGTTCATATCTATATGCCCTCACCACCAAGACCTCTTGTGCTCATAGGTGGGGCTTTAGGGAAGTGGCTGAATGCATCATGGTGACTGCACCACACACTGAATAGAAGAATGTATACGCAATTCAAGAAAAGAAAAACTTGTATAAATATTTTAATATTAAATTTACTTGGCTAGGCATATAGCTCAGTGGCACAGTGCCTGCCTGGCAAGTGTGAGGTTCTGAGTTTGATTCCCGATACCAAAAATAAATTATTGAAAGATCACAAGATTAACACAAGTTATCTTTTGCCAGTATAGTTAATTACTGGAGATGCTCATATTGGTGGTTGTTAGATTTGAGACATTTATTAGCATGGCAAATGGCTGCTTGGTCAAACTTGGTCAATAAGATTGTGCACATGCATTTTCAATTTCCTCTCTAAGGGCCAGCAGTGTAGTGGGTTTTCTGTGATATATGAAATACTCTAGGGTCCTTCATATGAGGGTAACACCATCTCTTGAAAAAACATTGTATTGTTTCTCTTTTCCTGAAATGTGTATACGTTTCTTGGAGATTTTGTATTAGTTAATGCTTTGCATTAAAATCGAATTCTCAATTGCTGCAAGATTTAGAAGCTTCTGTTTGAACTACTTGAGCATAAATATAAGTAGTCTAATAAATTCAAATTTATTATTTGGTTTAAAATTTTCTCTAACTCTTTATTATATAATGTTTATGTAGATAGCTACAGTACTACCATAAAACATTTTTACATTAAAAATACAAATGTCTTTAACCACATATTGTACAATTGTACATTTGGATAGTTGGGTTTAAACTATTCTCTGTTTCACTAGTAGCTGTTGAAATTTACTGCCATTTACTTCATAAGATATAAGTAGAGTTGTATCACTTCAGAGAAAAATGTCAATCTTTGAATCCAAATAATAAATTGAAATAATAAATGATGTAGAATAGATATTTTAGATCCGGAGATTTTTAGGTGAGTCTACTAAAAATAGAGAGAGAGTCTATACTCTTGGACAATATAAAACAAAGAATGTTAGTGAATTTGGAAGGATCCCCGTCATGTGGTATTAACACACCATTTTTATATTAATCTAGTTAGCCTGAGTTTACACATTTCATTTTGACTCATTCTGTTTCTCATTTTCTGCCTTGGATCTCCCAAGCATGGATGCTATAATAACACGCCCAGTACCATGCCTCATAGTATCCATTCATCCAGTACGTTACGAGGGTGCATTCCCCAACAGTGAACACAAAGTGTCACTGTGACTACATGCTAATAGTCTAAATTTTGAAAAAACTTTGCCCAAATTTGGAGTTCATTTATTTGCAAGTGGATATTTTATTTTACAGAAAGCAAAGAACAAGATCCTGAACACTTCAGTTTTTTTGGTCAAATAGCATATGAATTGATTACAGAAATTGGGGTAAAGAAGTTGATAATGATCTTACCACACACATTTCTGGAGCATGATACACCACATGCTTTATCACTGTGCTAGAAAGATATTCTACTCAGAATAGAAAAATAATGCAAATTCCTCAGTATACGCAAAGGATGAATACTTGTACCAAATAATAATGAGAAAACCGATCATCCCTTTTCTTAAATTTTGTTCAGTACAAAATACATTCCAGCAAGGAGTTATTGCTTCTGAATGTATTTTTCCATAGCCAAGAAAGATTTGCCTTTCTTTTTGCTTATCCTAATGTTAATTATTCTTGATTCTGTATATATAAATTTCTGAAAATTTCAGATCTATAGCAAATATTTTCTTTCAAATTCTACCTCAGGTATCCAAGTTGTTGAACAAACCCAGTAGTTTGTTCATGGGTCAATATTTGTTCCCTATACATTATAAAAGCTAATTTTAAGTTCCGGTTTTATGTAGGAAAAAGACGGTGTAGGTTTGTATTCTAAGGTGTTTCGTGGAACATAACACTAGTGATGGCTGGAGTGATGTTTCTGCCTTCTACCTTCTTACTCTCTCATCTATCGGGGCCAGGTTTCCTTTAAATCAGTCCCGTTAGGTAGTTTTCTCCAGCCTTGTCATTATCGTTGTCTAACCTCATTCTTCTTCATCAGTATTGTAACGGAGGGTTATGTGGATTCCTTCTGAAGCACAAGAATAGGCATCAGGTCAACAATGTGCTAGATTCATCTTCACCTGCTGTTCAGCATGTGCTTTTGTAAAGGAAGATACTAATTAATAAATATAAAACTTCTATCTCTACCTTTGTATCTTTGGGCAAACTATTTAACCTTTGTTTAGTTTTTCAAAGGGCCAGTGATATAGCTCAGTGGGATAAGCACCTGCCTGGCAAGCGCAAGGTCCTCAGTTAAATTCCTGGTACTACAAAAAAAAAAAAAAAAAAAAAAAAAGCATTAAGTAAAATGCAACATAACTAGTGCGTAAATGCTAGTTGAAGGAAACACTTTTTTTCTTGGTGTGCTGGTGCACGCCTGTAATCCTAGCACTTGAGAGAATGAGGCAAGAGGATTATTGCAGGTTTGAGACCAGCCTAGGCTACAAAGTGAGTTCAAGACCAGCCTGAACTGCAGAGAGAGACCCTGTCTCAAAAAGACAAAAACAAAACAAAACAAAAAACAAAGAATGATTATAAATTCACTCGAAAATAGCAGTCATTGTAATTAGCACCAAATGTTAAAATATTATTTGTGGTTAAACTGAAAGAAGGGTGATAATTTTTAGTATACATGTCAGTGAAGCTAATTTTAGCCCTTAATTATGGTTCAAGAGCCTAAACGAAGAGCTTAGTTTGATTTTTCAGAAACCATGAGTGTTTTCTTTTAATGTGACTAAATCATCAGAGAAACTGTAGTGGCTCAGTGGTTATTATTGATGGCAGAGTGTATGGTGAATGCTATAAAATTTAGATACTTCATTTTGGAGGTTAGAGTTTTGAATTTGAGTAAGATTGTAACTCTATTCTTTTATGCTATAAACTTTCATTAATTGTATATACCCATGTTCAAGATCTGTATGGTGCCTATGAGTTAATAAGAATTAAGTTCCTTGATCTCTTAAGCTTATAGATTTGTAAAAAGCTACAAATACATAAGAAAACACTATTTAGCATGGTAGACTCTGCAATGGAACGGCAGAGTATGTGACTGTATCTGAAGTACCTCAAATGCTTTATCCGATTCTTCAACCCTCATCTGTCTGCTAGACTTGGACGGTTGCCCACTTCATCTGACATCAAAGCAGTAGACTTCCCGTGGGCTCGCAGATCCTGGTCCCTGAGACACTTCACTAGATATTCAGCCTAGAGTCTTTGGCCTCTTCAATTGATTCTGGAGTAGGTGAAATTCCACATCTCAGTGACTTTCAAAAGCACCAAGTGATGCAATTCAGAAAACAGGGGGAAGGTGAAAATGTATTGGGCAAGTGGCCCACTGAGAAATAGTATTGGAATAGCACACCAGATAAAGTCCCTCTAATGGACTGGTCCTAGCACTGGCTTCCCTGCACACCCTGTCTGGCCCCACCCTGAGTCAGTGTCCAGACACACAGTTACATATTATCCCATGGCTGCTTCTTAGCCTGTGTCTTCTGTGGTTCTTTCACTTTTCTCTCATTCTTGCAGCCTTGGAAGTTCACGTCCTTATAAAACATTGGCAGCTTCAACCTTTCCCTAGCCCCTGCTGTTCGGGAGAGCTAGCAGGATAGTGATAACCACCAACTTGCTTTGGGGGTGGTGGGAGAGTAGGGAGAGTGGGAGGTTTGGAGCAACAAAGATGGCATGGGGGTAAGAGTTACTTAAACTATTCAGTGAAATTTGTTATACCTATTTAAGCCCTCAGAAGTCTTTTACCCATTATCACTCAAAACTTTGTTCAGGACAGACATAAAATACAAAAGTGGGAAAATAGTCGAAATCCACCAGCTTATCACTTTAGAGATACCCCCACTCCACAATGAGTTCAATGACCTCTAAACTTTTCACTTGTAGTCAGGGATCTCCAGTCCCTTGCCTCTATTACTTAGTATCTTTTGAGATACTATTAACGAGCATCTTTCATCAAATTTTACACTTTAACTTTTATTCAGGGTTTTGGCCTAGCTTCGCACTCAGGGAATATTAGCACAATTTAATTGTGTAAATGCGGCACACAAATGTTGGGAGATGTCCATGTGTCTTCCTCTCCCGACTCTTCACCCCCAGCCTTCCCCTCCCCTAACTCACCGCAAATCCTGTCAGCCAGTGACCTTCCCATTCCCCCCCTTCAGCTGCTCTCATTTTCTTCGCCTCTCCCCCTACACTTCCTGCATTCATACCAAATCCAAACCATTCACAGGAGGCTCCAAGTGTCTTGCCTCACATTCCTTGTATATCTCAAGAATGACATCTGCTTTCACGGCAGCTTTTCCCTTAGTTAGTTCATTGTCAGTTATCATGAAGATACAGCGTCCACCACACTGGACAAACCACCCTTTGCTTAAAAAGATGATACAACAAGAAGAAATGCCTCAACACCTTCCGTTAGCTTCCCTATGCCAAAAGCCGTGTAAACAAAGCACCCACTCTCCTAAGATAACGTGTCACCTCAATTCCAAAATTCCCGCCAGAGTAGGCCCATTTCACAGGCAGAAGTGGACCTGGTTCCAAACTAGAATTTAGAAATGGAAATTTGGTAAAGTACAAAAAGGTTCTATTTCTAGAAAAAGTAACTCCAGTGGTCAAAACAGTGATTTACTGTGTTCTTTTGAATAATTTTTATTTCTGTTTAGGGTACTCATATAAATTACTACATGAGCAGTGTGCTTTATAGAACAAAGTGCTGAGGTGATAGGCAAGGCAGAACTTGTTCAAACAAACCGAGGTGCCAGGTCACCCCACCTTTAATAGTCTGTAAGTAAAGTTATGCGATGAACTCCGCAGATTATTCCTTGGAAACTTTGTAGCTTTCAGATGCTCAGTCAAGTGCTAACAGCTTGAAGCCATTCAGATGAAAGAAAACTGAGGACAGGAAGACGAAGCTGAATGTAGCAGTGAAAGGCAGACACTGTCATTCCCTGGTCCTACTCGCCGTACAGACTTGGGCAAATCCTTCAACTTCACTCTATCTCAGTTTTCTTACCTGTAAAATGGGAATTGGCAGGTGCATTATAGTGCTAGGAGAGTTAAATGAGTTTATTTTTTATTTATTTATTTATTTTTTTTGGCAGTACTGGGGATCGAACTCAGGACCCTGCGCTTGCTAGGCAAGCGCTTATTCCACTGAGCTATATCCCCAGCCCTTAAATGAGTTTAGAGTGCCCGCCGCAGCAGCCTGACCTGGCTTGCAGAGGCTCCAGAGACTGACCAGGCCCTTCCCATACCAGGGATGTTGGACAAATACAGCTAATGTTTAAATTTTAAAAAGTTTGTCATGATAAAAGACACACTGCCGTTCATTCCCTGCAAAATACTCCCCTCCCCTTGAAACACGCTTGTCTTGACATTCTCACCACTCTCTGAAGCAGTTCCAGAAGTCCTCTTTCGCGAGTCTTTAGTTGTGCTACCTTGGCCTCCATGTCTTGGATTAATTCAAACCATTACATTTTACTGTCATTTTTCACTTGGGGAAAGAGCCAGAAGTTACGGGGTGACAGATGCAAAGAATAAGGTGATGAGTGCGCCACTGTTCTGGCAAGCACTCGTGTCCATTAAGTGGCACTTACCAGCAGGACCCACTAAATTTTTGATCATACTTCATACAGACACTCACGAAAGAGGACTTTCAGAACTGCTTAAGCAAGTGGCAAGAACAATGAGATAAGTTGGTTTGAAGTGAGGGGGAGTATTTTGAGGGGGATTAATAGAAGTATGCCTTTTACTGTAATAAATTTTTAAAATTTAATCATTCACTGTGTAGTTTAATAGCACCTTGTAGTTAGGGATACTGTGATTTCCATGGGCGTGACTGATGAGGCACATGGAAACTGTCCCGTTCATTTCTCCTTCTACACATGACGTGACAGCAAATACTGACTTCTGAATCCTTTGTACCATTTAAGGCAAGAAAACAAACAATAAAAAGGAGTTTGCATGCTGCAGAGAAACTTGATTCTTTCTGGTATCTTAACTTTTATGGGGAAAGGAATGGAAGAAGTCCCCATGTCTTCTTGCATATTGTTAATTAAAGAGTATGAGAAAATAGTGAAGAGTCATGTGGACCCCAGAGAAGAAAATTGAAGCTCAGGAGAAAATGAGATAGAGGCTTCACTAAGTCATTAAAAATCCACCACTCATGCCACTTTCTTCATGTGAAAAATCAAGCAGGTATTTCTTTCCTGTTATTAAAGGCCTCATTTCTGTCTTGCTGAACTAAGTGGGAACAAATGCAGGAATTTTTTCTGATCTTGGCCTTTTCAGAACTACAGTGAATCGTCAGGACTGCCATTCCCTTCCCATTTTTCAAGCTTGACCTGAGGAAGTCCCTACCAGCTATCCAGGGACAAGTGGCCCCTAGAGTTCCAGGAGGGTCTTGGCCAGCAGGTAGTGAAATAAACAACAATAACAGCAACTGCAAAGGACACCTTTAAAAGCCCTCCCCCACCACACATCTGGTAGGCCAACAGCAGGAGCCCCGCAGCGTTTGGCTTCATTCCTGTGATCACATCTGACAGCAGTCCGGGACAGACAGAAGACCGTGGCTTGGGAAGCAGAAGCAGTGTCTGGCCAGGAGTATTTCTGGTAGAGTAGCTACACCAAAGGACTCCAGCAATCTGGAGGAGATTTTTGAGCACCTGACCTCTCTGAAGTACTCCTAAACCACTTTCTATTACGCTGGATGAAAATTACCAGTGAATCTTTACTTTATTCGTAGTCTATAGGTCCAGGGAAAGGAGATTTGAAGATTCTCCTGCACTTTTAATAATTACCATTTTCCAAAAGAGGGGTAGAAAATTTTCTAATTTTGGCAACGGAGGAGAAAAATCTCTCCAGTTATTAAGTCTATTCTCCAGAACAAGAATAGACTTCTGTTCTTGGAATGTAATTATATAACAGTATTTTTTTATTGAGTGTTAGTGAAGAATGGAGAATTAGTGTAATATAGCAAAATTATTTAGGCCTGGTACACCTTTAAAAAGGTATCAGATCTGACTGCTCAAACACAAAAATACAGTACTGGAACTTTGTGTCAACTCCTGAGCACTGTGGTATTACAACACCATTCATTATGCATCATAGGTGCTGCATAGGTCTTTGATGCTCCCTGTAGCATCCACAAGACACAACAGAGGACCATAGAGCTCAGGTCTCACCCAGCTGCGGACCCAGAAGACAAAGATCTCCTAGCCTCCACAGCAGCACTCTCTACAGCACTATGATATTGTGTTAGTAATAAACGACACTCTTACATTTATGTATTCATTTATTACTGGTACTGGGAATCAAACTCAGGACATTCTTATTTTTTCAATATGTATTATCTCATAGAGGTTGTGAGTAAAACAGTGGTTTTCACAGGCTGGGGAAAGCAGTGCTCAAAGATGATGTCAAAGCATCGATCAATGGTACTAACTTATACTTAGATAGAAGTTCTGATTTTCTATTGCATAGTAGGGTGGGCAAATAATAGTTATGAACTGAATAGCTCAAAAGCTAGAAAAAAATTTGAGTTGTTTTACCATGGGAGAAAGTTAAATGTTTGAAGACAGAGATGCTTAACCTGGCTTAAACATTACACAATGTCTAATGTGCAGCATAGTGAAATATATGATTTTTTATGTTTTGTGTATCAACTAAAGCATAAATTCAATTTAAAAGTTGTGGAAAAAATAATACATGTGTAACTCTTTAATTCCTGAAATAAAATGAGTAAATTAGCTTGTTAGACAATACATACCCAAGGGCAGAAATGGAAAGGAAATGATAGGAAATACAGTTAGATGACAAATTTTGTGTCTGCATTATGTTACCCTGACTCTTGCTGGGCCCTGTCCTCTCCGGCTGGGCAGAGAAGGCTCCAGTGGGACCTGTGCACCTAAGCTGGGATTTTCCTTCTCCCTTTCCCACTGGCCAAGCCACCACAGCCACCTCAGGGACATGTTCCAATATGGAGATATGCATTCCAGACGACAAAGGAAAAAAAGAAGTACAGGAAAAAATGGAAACAAAGCTTTTGTAGATAAGGACAGAAAGGGGTTGAAGAGAGGGAGGGCAATGGGAAAAATAGAACAAGCAAAATATATCATGTAGAGGTACAAATTCTCTATGGTGAGTGTTATCATGCATACCTAAAGTATAGCAATAAATGTTTAAAAACATTAAAAAGATTCCCTCTTTATGAAGTTTTGGGTTGTAGAAAAATAAGTAAATCAATTATATTTAAAATATTGCTATATTTGTAAAAAATGATTGCAACTATTTTTGTTTTTAATAGCTTAAATGTTGAGCATTTAAAATAAGTATTTGAGAATTTAAAATATGTACCAGATTTTCCATCTCTGCTGAGTTTTCCTTGTACTGGAGGAAGGCTTTTGCCAGAGCAGATTGTATTAGCTAACCACCTCATGAATTCATCTGGGAACACACAGTTGCTGATTGCAATGAGGAAGAAACTTTAAAGTAAAAGATCTGAGATGTAAGCCAGCTAATAGACCTTGACATGACTCATTTTTCTCCATATACTGTTACATAAACTAAAAATTGAAATGAAGCGGGCAAATGTGCAGGGTTTTTGCATTACTGAAAGGGTTCTTATTCCTAAGTGTACCAGGACTGAATCTTGGGTATTTACTATGGCAAAATAAATGTCCAGGACCCTGACTGTAAGGACTTCTGTGGATGCAGAGAACACTGGGCTTGGCTAAACAAGAGGATGAAGGAACGGATGGCGGGACTGCAATGCAGGAAGGAAGCATATGATGAGTTCTTACCACATCAAAAGCAGAATTCATCATGGAGACTTTGCAGGGACATGAATGTGTCTTCTAATTCATTTCTTTTCAAAAAAGTGTGAAAGGTCCTAGATCTGCTTCAAGAAGTGTGAAAGTACAGTTACAGCAATAACTCAAGTGTTAGTCACCAATGAGATGTTAACCTTGAAATGCCTCAAAAACTCAATAATTTATTACTTTGAATATTCAGAAGCTGCCAATTTCTGCTTGTCTGGTAAAGCCCGTTGCATCCATACTATACAAAAAGAGCACTTATGTCTTAATAGTGTGATAAAATATTGACAATTTAAAAAGTAAATACATTCCAGAATGAACTGTTCTGCTCTTGCTTGGGAGCTATACTTTTTATAGTGGGTAATATGATGAAAAAATTCTTATTAAATTTATTGTAGCTTTAAAAAAACTGGCTTTCCAAAAGTAAAACGTCTGTGTTGATGTACTGGGATTGCATGACTTGAAAAATAAAGGGAGTGAATTTTTAACTCTGAGAGATAATAAGATAGATTAAGCCATTTTTTATTTTAAAATGTGCTTATTCCAACATGTATAAGAGTAAGCAGATAAACCTGTCAAGATCTGTTCCTTTTATACAAAGAACTGGCTATATAAAATTTTGGTCATGCTACTATAAGATTTTAGCATAAAAGTGCCAAGGTAAAATGCTGGTGAACTTCCCATTAAATCTTTTTCACTAATACCAATGTGCCTGAAATCTTACAGAACGTTTAACTTGCCTAATAGTCCTGATTATTTGACAGCTTTTACATAATATTCTAGGCAAAAGCAACCCAGTTTCCCCCTGCTGTTGACAGTGCAGCCAAAACAGCCCTCCAAAACATTAAGCAGGATTATCTAATCAAGATGGCAAAAAAACAAGGCTTATAACACGCACCAGGAAATTTCCACTGCTTGTTGGATTGTCACTGTCAATGACACATGGACTCTACCTGAATATAAAACACACACTTCCTTGGACAACTTAGAAGTTTTAAAAAACAAGTACATGGAGTGCAAACTTTAGATTTAAAGACCAGTTATTCAGCTATGTGTTCTACACTTAGAAGTAAGAGAATTCCATTAGAGGAAGCTCTGGAAGCCTTTAATATTGTGTTAGTGTTTATCATCTGTCCTTTAGTCCTTCTAAAAACTTGAATGAATTTCCACCTTAAAAATCATAGAACATAAGGAATACACTGAAGATGAGCTGTAAGAAAATAGTGAAAACAAAACAAGCACCCATACATGATATGTGACATGACAAAAAGTTTTATAGGATTCATGCAAAGTATTCAAGATTTCTGCATTCAGGTGCTTATAAGGAATTTGTCAATTTATGGAAAAATAATAGAAGAAAAGCTTGGGTGCTTGTCAATTCATAGCCTACAAGTCACCTGTTGTAAATTTAGTTTAAATGTTTTTTTTTTTTTTTTTTTTTTTTTTTTTTTTGCGGTACTGGGGATCGAACTCAGGACCCTGCGCTTGCTAGGCAAGCGCTTATTCCACTGAGCTATATCCCCAGCCCTTAAATTTAGTTTATAATAGTGTAATTAGCTGCCATGTGGCCAGATTTTCTAAATGTTCCCCCTCCTGTTGGAGGCTCCACGATTTGAATGCCACATAATATCAATACTGATCTTTTACAGCCCTTTGCCAGAGCAGCCTCAGGACATGTTGAGCTGGCAAGGTAACTGCATTAGAGAATTGAGTTTGTTCTTTTTCAGAAGACAAATATACTATCTTTGAAACCAAAGAAAAAAAGGGTCATTAGATACTAGTGTACAACACCAAAATCAACATGTTAATAATAGAAATAATCTGGCATTATAAAAGATATCACACCGTTAAACTTGGAAGAAGAATGGTACCTAAGAGACGCAAACCTAGCACACATTATAGATGACATGCTTAGACAAATAAGAGAGGCAGGGAATGTAGGTTATAGCAGTCAAATCTAATGCAGAGCACTGTCACATGTTACAACAATAATAAAATCAATGCAGATGTGCTAGTAGCTTCTTAGTTGAGTAAGGCTGTGAATAGAGTTTGGGGAAATCTTGTAAAAGGCACCAGAATGCAGCTGGGGCCAGAAATAAAAGTTGCAAGAATCATTTCCAGGAAAAAAAGAAATAACACTAAGTGCCTGTTTGAAGATCACTAAAAATCTAATGATAAGCTTTCATTTAGGAGTTTTAGTTACTATAGAAAAAGAAATGTATTTGGTTGTTCTAAATAAATTTAATGCATGCATAGATATACAAGATTTTCCGAACTCTAATGGTTGACACATAGATAGATATATAAGATTTTCCAACCTAGCTATAATTAGTGCACATGTTAAGTTAAGAAGCACTTCATAAATTGTGAATAATCTTTAAGATATCAGTGAAAACCACTTTTATTTTAAAAGGACAGAAGCACATAATTTCTGAATGAATTATGTGTTATGTCAAAATGAATAGATTTATCTTCATGACAATCAAACATACGTCTTAAGCTGTTACAATTATGAGCAGAATTCTAAGAACTGTCAGTGACTGGTGGCTGCTTGAAAACCATACATCTCTAGATCCCTTTCTTTTCCCTCCTCCATCCACTTTCTCCTGGCATTCAGGAATTGGCAGCTCTATGGCTACACATAGGGCAAAATTCACCAGGGACACGCTGCGGGTGGCTTTGTGATACTCCTGCAGTATTGTATCCACAGCTCGGCTGCCTTATGCACCAGCTGTGTGCTAACCACGGCTTAGCTCCTAACCCTGACAAGTGCTTTATGCTCTTTTGGAAACTTTCATTTCCTCACAAAGGCTTTCTTTTTTCTTGTTCTTTGCTTTTTTTCTCCTTCTTTCTCCTTTCCTACCTTTGCTTGTTTGCTTTCTTTCACAATTTTTTAAGAAGAATATTGGCTAGATTAACAATTGAGAGTGTAATTATTTGTATATAAAAGCATTATGAACATTTAAAAAAAATCTTAAGATATGTAATGCGCAGTGCCACAGGGGATCCTTCTCTTCACTGGAATAGTTCTTACTCACCTATTAAGAAATACATAAAACAAGAATAATCATTTTTTTAAAAATTAAGTACCTACTGTTTCTGAAACACCAAACTGGGCATGTGACATGCTTCTCATTTAATTTTTAATATTAGAAATTATTATTCAATGAAGTAATGACATATGTCCATATTTTGAAAAATTTAAACAGGTAGAAAAGGTGTATATATAATGTTTAAATATCTCCTATCAAAAAAGAATAAAAACATTTTTTGTCTTTTTGAGCAGGGTCTCGCTATGCAGTTCAGGCTGGCCTTGAGCTCACTTTGTAGCCCAGGCTGGCCTTGAACTCACAATGATCCTCCTGCCTCAGTCTCTCGAGTGCTGGATTACACGTGTGTGCCACCACACCTGGCTAAAAATTATTTTTAGATATAAAAATATCATGAAACAAAATATGTAACTAGAAAACTTAGGGGACCATTTTACTTTGAGTATATTTTCCTCCTTGTGTACTCTGGGATGTATAAAGATTTGGAAAAACAAAATATGCTAATTTAGTCATAAAAGTGAAATATCAATGGGAACTTCTGACAGCTGACTGATTGTCACTGCCCTATTTAAAATTCTCTTTGCTTATTTATGCAGAAATTATGGAAACCAGACTCACATTGCCAGTCTTGTAATAGATGATACCCAGATTGGCTCAAATTTCTCTTGACTCTAAAAAGCAGTTGACACAATTCCAGCTATTGTTCCTACAAAAGGTATCTTTGTAAGTAGTTAAGGGTATACTTTTACAGATGTAGATATATAAATATGGCTGCATATTACTTTCTAGGATACATTATTTTATGAAATAATAAAGCAACTTGTGTGTACATTATTGTATTGATAAAATACATACAAGTATATATACCACTTACTAATGCTGGGCTACATTATTTTAATCAAAGTAATACATGTATTATATAAAAATTCAAACATTTCTTTAACATTTATAACAAATAGAAAAATAGGTCCTCTTCTCTTAGTAATTTATCAGCACCAATCATTTTCACCAATTTTAGCTATTTCCTCTAACATTTAGCTCCACGTGTCCAAACGTTTACAGAGCCTTTGCTTAATTTTTAAATTTTATATACTATCTGTTTTGCTCTTGCTATGAAGAGTACAAAGTTATTTATAGACCATACCCCAACCCTACCAATGAATATGAATATATGCATATAAAAGATATATACATCACAAATAAACTCACAAACAAAATTTGCTCATAGCTAGGGCCTTTTGGAGGTGATTGGATCATGGTGATGTGCTACTCAGCAGTCCATTAATGAACCTGAGAGGTGAAGCCTGCTCAGAGGAAGTGGGTCACTGGGAGCATGTCTGGGAAAGGTCTAGACCCCTCTCTCCTCCCTTGATCTCTCTGCTTTCTGCTGCCATGTCGTGATCAACCCTTCTCTGCCCTGCTCCTCTGCCATGCTGCCCTGCATTGGAGCCAGCCAACCATGAATGGAGCCTCTCTAAACTGTGAGCCAAAATAAAACTTTCTTCTTTACAGTGCTGGGTATCAGTTATTGTGTCTCAGCCATGAGGAAGTAATGAAGATGACTGCCATCCAGGTCTTTTCTTTAGGATGATCTAGGAATTCCCTTTCCCATCTCCTGTGGAGAGCTCTTCATTCCTGGATCCCATGTCTTTTTGATTCATGATTTATTCTTTCATTTAGTGCTATGTGCCATTTTGTAGCTTCTAGAGAAAAGGGTTGTGAACATAGTTTAAGACCTTAAGAGTTATAAAATGTCTTTACCTGTACATTAATTTTAATTTCATTGGGCAAAACATTTTAGATTAGAAATAACTGCTTTCACTATCATTTTCTTCTAATATCCAGCATTTCGTTAGATCAAGCTTATATGTGTATGTAAGGTAGGTTAGTAAAGAGAAAAGTATTATGTGACACATAGGTCATAAATTGTTATGATTGATATATTGTGTCAACTTGAGGAGTCTACAGGCTTGGTTAAGTGACTCAGCAGTTCTACAACCTGAGGTGAAAAGGATATTCCCTTACTGCTCTAGCACGTTGTTCACTGTGTCAACTTGTGAAGTTTGGAAGGTTAACTGTGTGACTCAGCTGGGAGTCCGGGTCCTTACTTTGTATTCATCCTGAGCCTGTGTGAGAGGAGGGTACCGAGATGCTGTGGGTGTGGGTGGTTAGCCAATATATAATATAAGCAGGGAAAAGAGGGTTATTCCTCCCTCCTTGTACTCTTGCTGCTTTTGCTGTCTTGTGCCACCTTGAAGTGTTGCCCCAGTGCTCTGCCACACTGCCTTGGGGCCAGATGATTATACAGGCTGAAACCTCCACAAACTGTGAGCTAAATAAACCTTTTCTTCCTTAGTTCTGGGTGTCAGGTATTTTGTCTCAGCAACAAGAGAAAAGTAACCAAGACAGTGGTATTGATGAAAAGTTTTGGTGGAGTTATGGGGGATAAAAAAACAGCTGGAAAGTACTAAGAGAGACTGGGAGAGAAACAAATTAGAGGAAGTACTGATAATCTTTTCAAGGAAGGTAGAGAAATTGGAGGAACATAGCTTGGGAACATATGGACCCATCTAATGGCATAGGTGCAATTAATCAAGAGGCCTCCTCCTCCACATATAATTTTCCTACAAAGGGTCATCGAAATTCAGTAGTGGTCTCTTCATGCCACAAAAGATTGCTTCTTCTAGTTTCTTTCCCTAGATGATTAAGAAATACATAAAACCTTCAAACTTTAGAAATATTTACCTCCAAAAATTCCCCTTCTTTTACACTTCATACAGCTGGACACTTTGTTAGGACAATTTGTATTAACCACTACAATAGAAATTAAAACATCAGTCTCAATGGCCTGACACCACAATTTATGTCAATTTCATGAGAAGTTGGCTGTGAGTTGGAAGAAGTGACACACCATCTGATGCCTTAGGGTTTGAAATTTCTTCCAAAATCATGAGCCTGCTATTTAAGATAGCAGCAATTGCTAAGGTAATCACTTTAAAGGATGAATGAGAGCAAAGGTATAGCTCACCAGTTCAAATTCTTTGGCCCCAAAATGACACATTTCTTTTCCTCTCCCATTCGTTGATATAAGATCACTCCTTCCTGGCTAGACGCAAGGGAACAGGCCATGAAGTCTTTCCCGGCATTTGAGGAGGGAAGCCCTGATCTGGGGCAGCAGTAATGGCATTTATGCACCCACTTTCCTGCATTCCTTTCCCAGACCTTTTTCATTCTTCTGACTACATCAGGATATACCATTCAGGAGCTGATGTCTTAGAGATATTTTTAAATAAAGGAGAATCTGTCCCTGACAAAATCAATCAGAAAGAGATAGGAGACCGGAATGAAAAGTCATTGAAAATAAAGTAAGTGATTGAACTCCCATTACTGTGTACATTCCAATACCTCCAAAGTGCAATTGCATAAGCTTTTAACCTGAAGGGCTTTCTATAATGACCTCTATGTTAGGATAAGTTTAGCTACTGTGGCAAAATGCTGGTCAAGCCAGTGACTTAATAGGGCAAAAGTTTATAGTTTATTCCTAACTGCTATGGTTTGGTTAAGTGTTTCTCAAGGTCCCCATGTTAAAGGCTTTGCCCTCAGCCCATGGAATTATTAGGAGGTGGTGGATCCTTTAAGAAATGGGGCCTCCTTGGAGGAAGTTAGGTCACTGGGGATGTGGCCTTGCAAAGGAAATGGTGCTCCCAGACGCTTCCTCTATCTTTGACTTCCTGGCCACCATGAGGTAAGAAGATGCCTGTGCCACATAGTTCAGGCATGAGGTACTGTCTTGTCAGGGTTCCGGAAGCAATGGGACCAATTGACTCTGCATTAAAGACTCCAAAGCTCTCCTTTTTGTAAACTTTTATCTTCATAGGATGATTGTCCTGGATATTTTGTCACAGTGTCAAAAAATGAACATATGGACCCATCTAATGGCATAGGTGCAATTAATCAAGAGGCCTCCTCCTCCACCACATATAATTTTCAGATCATGGGCTTCTTGTTTTTTCAGACCCCATCATATCTTTCACATTTTAGAGTCCTTCACATATGAAAGAAAAAGGGAAAGAAGGTACAGGCGTGAGCCATACTGTTTGGCAGCCTTATACTGCAGTAACACGCCGTATTTCCACTGGATGATTGAGAACTAACCAGATGGCCCTATGTGGATGCAAAGGAACCTGGAACGGCCACATCCCAGGAATAACTCATGATTGCAGGAGAAGTATTAATTTTTGGTGGATGATCAGTCATTTCTCCCACATATCCAAAACACAAACTCACACAACTGTGATTAGATTTTAATATTAAATATCAATTTTGTATATAGTCAATTCCTATTTAACACTTAAAGTATACTAGGATCAGTACAAAATCTACACTTGATAGAAAGCTAGTCTTTAAAGGGCTTATTGTCAAAGAAAAGAAAACATATGTAACTTACCAAGGCAGCACAGAATAGTAGAAGATATACACTGTACACTACTAGATGTTTTGCTTTCTTCGATCATGTTTGAACAATTGCACTCTCTCTAGGCTTTTGAAGTGTCACATCAAGTAATGTCTTTAGTGTCTTTCAACTGCAAAATCATTTGCTTCCTCAATTATAAATTAGTCTACAAATAATAAACAAGAGCACAAGCACATAGCTACTATCCTTAATCTCTATATTTGATGAATTAATAGTAAGCTTTTAGTTTTCAAACTGTTTTTGATTTAAGTGAATAAGATACATTCTCTCACCTTTGCACTGAGTAAATGTCAAATGATAGTACTCAGATGCTATATGGTTTCATGTGGGTAATGTACATACAAAATCATTGAGTGTGAGATGATGCAAATCTTTACCTCAAGCCTCCACAGCTCTCTATAAGGCTTTTGTTGAAGTGAGTTGAATAAATTTTGTAGGAATCTTTGTTGAATTAGTGAGATGCAGTCAGTTCATTTACCATAGGGATATGTGTGAGATTCTTTCTAACTCAATATATTTTTTAATGTGTTGGGGAAAGATGCAGACCTCAAAACATACTCATAAAATTTTAAGATGATCCTAGCTTGGGAAGAGTAGCAAACACCAGGGACACCAAAAATATAAAATAGAATCCAAGGAGGTTAGAACTGTCTACATAAAAAGAAACTTGGCCTTCAAAAATGTAAATGACTTCATGCAGAAAGTGTGGTATGAACTCTTCCCAGGCAGGGGAATCAAAGAAACCTGCAGTATAAGGGTGATAATAATTTTAAAATTAGATCTTTGTTTAATGTGAAATAGTTATAAACAGAACCAGAGCTCTTTTGGCTTGAATTTAAAGAGCTTTATAAATGAACTAGGAACTGTTATCTCTATGTAATGTTGAAGATTTTCTAAGTTTCAAGAGTTTTAATTTCAACGATTATCATTAGAAATAAGAGCTAAAATATTAATTTGGAAATGAACTGAAATATGAATAGCAGTAAAGCCAATTGCTAATAATAGTATGTTTTGTTAGTGTGCACCTTTCACAGTATATACCCTATTAGTAGATTTCTAATCAAATTTTGAAGTATTTACTGTATTGCCTATACTATCCAATTTAATTCCCAGAACCACATTTGAGGTGATTTTCCCAGTGATGAAACATTCAAAGATTTCATATAATTTGTCAAGTTAGCCTGCCAGTAGAGTTATCCTACCAAATTCCATACTTAGATAAGAACATAAAAAATGTTTAATTAAGGATGTCAGAAAATATTTTAACTAATATGAGAAGAAATGTATGATGAGACTGTTTTTTGTGTTATGCATGATATCCAGATGTCCTAGGCACCCGAGCCTTCTTTTCTTGAGATATGCTGCTCAAATAAAATTTAAGAGTATTCACATCTATTGATCCTATTTTCCTATCTCAAATTCAAAAGGCCTCTCCCTGCTTACAGATGCTGGAGTGAGAGGGAAAACAGCATAGAGTTTGTTTCCATCTAAGCAACGTCTATGTTTATCCCTCCATTGTCTGTCTGTCTTGAGAAGATAAATTTATTTCTGTGGGTGTATTTTCCTTAATAAGATGGGATTACTGTCACATATCTCTTAGAGTGCTTGGTCAGAATAGAATGAGACGATGCTTGGGACACAGTGAGTAAATGGGGAGTATTACTGACTGAGCCATTACGATCATGCATATTCTTATGGGAGAGTACCCATGGTTCCATTTTTAAAAAGATGGAGAGCTTGACGTGCAGAATGGCCACGGTGCCAAGCACTCCTCTGCTGCAGTCTACATCGTGTTGCTCGTCTCTGTCTCTTTTCCCCTTTGTCCTTCGGGTCTCCTCTGTCCTGTGTTTGGCTCCACCACACTTTTGCTCACAACAAGAAACATGTCCTGTGCAGTTTTGCATCTCATAACAGCTCTCTGATGTGCAGATAAAGTTAGAATGCTCATTTAAACAAGCACCAAAAACTCAAAAACCTCAACTTTAAGAAGAAAAAAATTAATAATTCATGGCTTAAAATTTTATTCTTTTGGTTCATGATTTATGTTTTAGATTGAGATAGGAATTGATATGTTAAATATTCTGATTGCTTTTATTCTGGAATGAAATCTTAGATCATTTACTATGGAATGCTTATAAGACAGAAACTAAAGTTTAACAACTATTGAATTTTAGGAAGCCTTAGGCAAAAATCACATTCAGATCAAACAAGTTTTCTGTGATAGAAAAGAAAAGTTAGAAAGAGGAGTCTTGGGGAATCCTTAGTAAAAGTCAGAAGCTAGTCCTAAGAGTCAACGGTCTTTTAAGGTACTGTCATAATTTGTAACCCAGGATACATAAAATTAACACACAACTAAAGATGACAAAACATTTAGTTTGTTTATTCGTTTGCTGCATTTTCCCACTATGCTGCTCCCTTGCTGTTATTCATAACACTTTAAGTGAAAGGTTTTTGTTGAGTATTCTGGTCCCTCAGTGAAAGAGAAGAGATGGGCTGGGGGTATAGTTCACTGGCACAAGCACATGCCTGGATAGCACAAGGTCCTGAGTTTGATTCCTGGTACCAAAAAAAAAAAAAAAAAAGAGAGAGAGAGAGACAGAAGAGAATACATTTTGTGCTAATAGCTGAGGTGGGTGGACAGGCCTGTTCACATGTATATAAATAGCTATCCTCATATAAGCATTTAGTTTGCGTCAAAAGGCTCATTCTTCATCTTGATAAAGATTGAGCCAGCCTTTCCATTTTCACAATGACAGCTATTGCCGGATATAACAACAATCCAATAGGAAAAATATTGGTCCTCCTCTATGAATATGATAATCAGCAGAACATCCAGAGTAAAGATGAGAAGATAAGCTAGTTACAAGAGGTGAGAATTAACATTTGCACATGTGTTGAACAAAGATGGTGAGGAAGCTGAAGGCTTGTGGTCAGGAAACCCTTTGTGAGGAAAAGGCGTCACATACTTGTGCACAGGGTATGGAAACTGAAATACTTTTGGGACTTTGTGTTTATCATAGTACTTCATTTTTTTCCATAGTTCTGTCTTCTCTAGATTACTTCAAATAAAAATCTTTGCTGATTAATTATAAAGTTTTGGTCCAAAGGTCAAGACAAAGTGACACCACTGAGAAAGAGGAGAAAAAAGAAAGTTATTACTCCAAATTCTCACCTCAAGTCTACCTATAAAGCTGCTCCTACTCTCCATCATTTATAACAACCTCACGTTCTCAGTTACTTTCTCATTGCTGAGACACAACACCTGACACCCACAATGAGGAAAGGCTCCTTTGGGCTCACAGCTCATGGAGGTTTCAGTCCATAGCTGGTTTGGTCCAATGCAGGGTGGCATGACAGAGGAGTATGGCAGAAGAGGGTTTCTAGTGGCATTGAAACAGAGAAAGATCAAAGATGAGAAAGAGAAATAGATCCTTCCAGGTCATGCTCCTGGTGACCCACCTCCTCCAACCAGGTTTCATCTCCCAGTGTCACATTTAGCTATAATGCATCCACTGAAGAGTATTACACCTCCATTATCCAACTACCTCCACAAACCACTGATGAGTGCATGAGGCTTTGGGAGAACATCTAGGCGGAAATCATGACACTTACTCTCAAACGCCACATTCTAGGAGCTAGAAGCTGTCCTGTTACTACGTTCTAGGTTGTTCTTTCACTCTCCTAGTAAAGGGCCGCACTTTTCAAACGTATAATGCGTCTGCTCCAGCTCTTGTGATTTTATCTGCATTCCAGTTAGCAAAAAGCAATAAGACCAGAGAGCTAGTCATTTTCCACTTTCTTTTATTTATTTATGTATTTATTTTTGGTACCAGGAATCAAACTCAGGCCCTTGCACTTGCCAGGCAGCCATTTGTGCCACTGAGCTCTATCCCTGCGCCCCCCTTTTTTGAACTTTCCACTTTAGTCTCACATTCTTCCTGGCTTCTCACTGACTCAAATTTAGTCACATGACCACACTCTGCAAGTTTGACTGGGAAATATAGCTCTTTCACAGAGCAATTTGTTGCCTTGAAATTAATCTCGTCCATCTCTGTCCCCTTTATTTAAGAAAAGAGAAGAGGAATGGATACAGGAGTGAGTAACCAGAAATCTGTAACCCAGTGGATGACTGTTACTGTTTTTTTATTTGTGTTTCACCTCTGTAGATTAACCATATAGCATGCATCACGTTGTAACTTCTCAGAAATCAAAGCAGGTATAAGCCACATAACCAAAATTCCTTACCTTCTTACTGGATGGAAAATGCAAATCACTATCATCAGACCAAGGGAAAACTCTTATCTTTATTAAGGGGGAAAAAAGACTAGTTGCAACCAATAAGGTACTTTTGAGACATTAACAAAAGGCTTCCTGTTTCTGGGTAAACTCTGGTCTACATCCAGGCATTGGTTTAATAACTTAAGTGGAACTGGAATTTAGATCCCCTTCGCTCCTGTGGGCAAGACTTTAAACTGCATAACCATGCATGTGCTCTCACAGGAGTGTTACTCTTCAACAGCTGGATGGAGATTACATAGTTGTGTTTTGTGTTCAGTTACCACTGCCAAAGTGTTTGCTTTTTGAGTGACTGGGTATCCCATACCCACTGAGTCACTGAGGCCACAGTAGTAAATGTAGGCTCTGTGGATGAAAAGCATCTGGCTATGTTCTGTTCTTGCCTTCGTCTCAGTGTTCCTTACACCTCTTTCTCCCTTGCTCATCTCTAAATTCTGTGAGTCATAATGTCTTACATATTCTGTTTCCCTTACATCTCTCAAATGCATCCATTTCTACCCCAATCCTACTCAACCTGAATTAAGGCCAGTAATTTCAGACTCCAAGTTTTTGTCTTCCTGAGAATATGGGGAAATGTATTTTTGATTGTCACAACTAAGAGAAGGGTGCTACTGGTCCTAGTGGGTAAAGGCCAGGGTTGCTGCTCACCATCATAGGGAGTGCAGCACAGCCCCCACTGCAAAGAAGACTTTAGCCCGAAAGGCATAGACCGAGGTTGAAGAATTTGGTTTAGGGTGTGACCAACGCTGTTGTGACAGATTTCTACCTGGTCTGTATGTTGCCAGGTTCCCTCCTGTCAAATCTGTGCTATTGTATCATCAGAAGATCTTTACAAATACAAAGTCCAATATCATGATGACATTCATTTGCTTAAAATTCTGCAGTAGAGCCTCATTATTTGAAGATCAACATCAAATAATTTTTTGTTGTTTTTTTTAAAAGTTGTATTGGTATGTTTTAGGTGTACACAGTGATAACATTCACCAGGGAATCTGTACTTGTACATGATAAATCTTGCTCTTTTTCCCCCATTTTCCCTGCTTCCTTCAACCCCTCTTCCCCTGCTTTTTATACAACTTTGTTCCTGTTTGCTTCCATCTATTCTCTTTATTTCTTTTCCCTTCCTTCCTTCCCTTGCCCCCTTTCTTGTTCCTCTTCCCATTTGAACTTTTTCTTCCCATTTCCCAATATCTATCATACATTTCCATAGCATGCAAATTTAGGGCAGTTAATACTATCTTCCCTAGCCTTGGCCACACTCGAAGCACCCTGTCCTAGCCTCACCTGGATTTCCCCCAAACACTGGGCTCTCAGGTTCCAAGGTTCAGAAGACACTTTGCTCCTCATCGTCTTAGATTAACTCCCACTTGTCATTCACCCTCATCCAGATCTCCCCTGGGCAGGACTAGGCTTTTCTCCTTTGAGTTCCCTTAGCATCTGTCCATTCCTCTGTTATGGCAATTATTACAGAACTTACCTTTTATATTATCATTTCCTTGTCTTCCTGATGAGGCTAAAAGGATTTTTTAAGTACTTGGAAACAAATCACGGGCTTTGCACACACTAAGAAAGTGCCGTATTGCAGAATTATACCCACTGTGCCCTGAAACATTCTTAAGAATAGGATTGGGTGTATTTGTCTATGTGTTTGTCTGTATTGTTTAGTACAGTTTCAGAAAAAACTAATAGTCAACAAATATGTGTTGTATCATCCAACCGTCCTGTAGGTCAGTATTATGAATCACAAGGACAGTAAGGACCTATGGTAGATGATAATGCACACCCCACTGTTACATATCTGGATGTTCCTCCAAAGCCTCATGTGCTCAGAGGCAGGGAGTTATAGAAAGTGACTTCATCATAAGGGCTTTGTACCTGGCTTGATGTTAAAAGGTAGGCCCTTGTTGGAAGCAAAGAGTCACTGGGCACAATCTGAAGGGTGTATCTCCCTCCTTGGCTGGTCCCTTCTTTCTCTGCTGTCTGGCCACTGCGACGTGAGCAGCTTCCCTTCGCTCAGGCCCTGGCTCCCTGCCACCTGACCACACAAGTTTCTAATACCCAAATCAAAAACCTCCCTTCTCTTTCCCTCCATTTGTGGGAGTCAGGCACTTCATTCCAGCAACAAGAAAGTGACAAAGACACTCAGCAAAATGTGGACCTATTCTTCCATTCCTAACATGGTGACTCCATCAACTGAATAGACCAGGGGCTGGGGACATAGCTCAGTGGAATAAGCGCCTGCCTAGCAAGCACAGGGTCCTGAGTTTGATCCCCAGTACCGCCAAAAAAAAAAAAAAAAAAAAAAAA
>PVLD010006951.1:0-70533 GCA_004027595.1 Dinomys branickii | reverse complement strand
CTCTTCTTCACTGAGAACCACGCCCATCATCTAACACAGACTTTGCTTCATAGATATCTGTCAGTTCGTCCACACTGACTTCTATCTGTGCTCCTATCACCAAGTGCTCCTGCCTTTGTTTATCACGATAGTCCCTTAGCCGGTCTGTCGCAATATCACTACCTGCCTTTCCTCCACTTCCCCTCTTTGCCCCTTTGGCAGTGTGTATAAGCCTTTGTGACATGGGCTCCTCCCAACACCTCCAACTTCACTCGGTGACACTCTTGCCTCTCTTTAGTCCTGAACTTTCTTTTAGAACTTTGTGGTGTCTTTTTTTTTTTTTTTTTAATCACAGGGCCTTTATATATACTTTTCTCTATATTGTCATACCATGTTTTCTGTTGTGATTTATTCTTCAGCTCTTCACCCTTTCACAGAACAAGATTTTCTGACTCACAGAAATTTCCTTAATATATGTTGTCATAACTCCATGTAGTATTCTCTTGAAGCACTTAACCACAATGGCAGTTTTACACGTATTTGTGTGATTCAGTGATCGATGTCTGTCTATTCATATGCACCATAAAGGTGGGGGTTATTTACTCATGTTCATCACTGTGGACTTGTCCCAATAGGTGCCCAACAAATATATACTGAAACAGAGAAAAAGAGGAAGGGAAGAATGAAGGAAGGGACGGAATACACTCAGAGGCTAGGAAAGAGATCTATTTTCTTTATTTTGTTTTCTCTGTAGTTTCAGACACAATACTTTCTATGTGGAAAGTTCACAGTGACTTTGGAAAGCAGGGACCATTGTATCAAAATGAACTGTGCAGATTGCAGTTGGGAAATCAAATTTATTCTCTGGTTCCAGACATATCACTAAACTTGCCGAGCTGTCCATTTTGGAATAATCCTGATTTAGTGAACTAGTTTAGAATTAGTGGAATGACATCCTAGTGCCAGAATTGAAGTTTTTCTTTGTCTTCTTGTTCCTGACACATTGCTCATTACAAAAATTAACTGGAAATGCATATCAGCCTTTCAAGAAATTAATTCATTGTCCCCAAATTGTATCTAGGAAGATGTATAAGCAGTTTAATGTCTCATTAAGATTTAGAACCAGGGCTGGGGATATAGCTCAGTGGAATAAGCGCTTGCCTAGCAAGCGCAGGGTCCTGAGTTCGATCCCCAGTACCGCAAAAAAAAAAAAAAAAAAAAAAAAAGATTTAGAACCAGAGTTTGTAGTTCAGTGGGAAAGCACTTGCTTAGCGTGTACAAGGCCTTGATCCATAGAACCACATAAAAGGAGACAAATGAACTATAATCCCAATACTTGGGAGGCTAAGACAGTAGGACCACCATGAGTTTGAGGCCATGCTAGGTTATTTAATGAGTTCAAAGCCAGCCTATTCATACAATGAGACTTTGTCTCAAGCAAAAATAAGAACAAAGTGAAAAACAAAAATCATTAAAACCACGATAATTAAATAAGGGAAAAACTTGAAAAGAAAGGACTCCAAAGTCCACACAGGTAAATAAAACGAGTTCAAGATTTTAGTAACTCTGTTCTTGACTTGGGTTCTGGGAGGCCTCTGACTAGCCTGGGGTCGCTACACAAATCTGAAGCTCTCAGACTGATCTGTATGCTAAACACAGGAAACATTTTCTCCATAACACCTAACAGAGCATGAGGGGTTGGGCAGAGTAAGAGTACAGCCATTTTTAAATGCATATGCAGTAGAGTCCAGGTCCTGTGGTAGCTAAGTCTGTATATCTGTGTGATACTGGAAATTAAACTTGAACATGCACATGCTAAGCACATTTTCTTCTACTGAGCTACATACTCAGCCTTGTAGTTAAAATTCACAGCACACAATATCACTGTTTTTGAATTCCTTCCTCTGATCCTCAAAGGAACTGAGCAAAGGGAAAGAATTATGATTCATTTTTGTTACATGGGTTTCCCAAATCATAGGTCTGCGTGAATCCTCCTGGTTTAGTTGCTCCTCTGTTTTTCACACTTCCTATCTTAGACTAAAACTCACTGACTTCTGTCTCTCCATCCTAGTGCTATTCCTGAAAAATATATAACTTCCTGGACTCTGCCGCTTAGAATGCAGAACATATCTTCCTTGCCTTGTGTTAAAATACTGGACTCCATCTGAGCTTGCTTAGTTGTGTAATATGTTCCAACTTTCCCTTTGGTTAATGTGAGTATCTTCAGGCTCTTTCTTAGGTGCTGGATCAGAGAATCTTTAATCTTAAAACTTGTTAGGGGAGCTTTAAAACAATCTCCCAGTGATGGTTAAATTTAATTGTCCATTTGATTGGTGTGGGAGCCATCTAAGGTATTAGAAAATGCACTTCTGAGTGTGTCTGGTGAGTCATGGAGGCGTGGCTATAGGGTCTGTACTGGTCCCTCTTTGTTGCTGTTCCACGTCTCTGCTTCTCAGCCACCATGAACTAAGCACCTTTGCCCCTCAGCGCTGCTCTTCTATCGTGCTTCTGCCTTTGAGCCAGTTAACCATGGACTCAGCCCTCTGAAACCATGAGCCAAAGAGAATGAGTCGATGAACTGCAGTAAGCCCCATGAGCATGCCTGTACACTCTGAAATCAAGGTATTAAGAATTGATGCTGTGTTCTCTTTTGTGTTTACTGGATGGTTCTGGACCAAATTTTCTTATAATGGTGCATTGAATATGACTATCCAGGGACTATGGTTATCTGAAGGCTGGACTGGGGCAGACAGCTCTTCTCAGATGGTTCACTCACTCCTGCTCTTAGCAGGAGGCTTCTGTGCCCTGCTACTTAGTCACCTGCACAGCACATGGCAGCTGGCTTCTCCCACAGCCAAGAATGCAAAAGAAAACAAGTGGAAAGTCACAGTGCCGTTTATTATCTCAGACACTCTTATTTTTTTCTGTCCTTTACGGATAGAAAAGAAGGAAGAATCCCTTTTTTTCTAGAAGGAATGTAAAGAATCAGTAGTTGTGTTTTTAATTGCTACAGCTTTGTTAGTGTGTATGTATGCGTGGACCTGAAGTTTGAACCCAGGGCCTTTCCATTGAGCTACCTTCCTGGCCTCTTTTCAATTTTTTGTTTCAAGACAGGATTGCACTATGTCACTAAATTGCCTAGGCTGGGCTTGAATTTGCAATCCTCCAACCACCCAGAGTGCTGATGTTACAGGCACGTGTGCCTGCCTGGCTCATGTTTTGTTTATTGTTTTCAGGTACATTTCAGAAATACTTATAGGTGTGCTAATTTACCTTAAAATTCACAGAAAACTAGTATTGGCAAATTAATTTCCTATCTTTCTTTAAATTCAGGGTATTTGACTTCAAAATAGTTACACTAATTTAATAACCTCTTTTTCTAGCTTACAGTAGTGAAGTTTAAGTGTTAATAAATATCTCAAAGGCTTCTATCGGAATTTTTAAAAGAACTAATTTAACTCAACAGATCTATAACATTTTTAAACTAAACTAATCATATTTGAAACTTTAAGTGGAAGTATTCTATCCACTTCAGGAAATTAAATTCCCATGTTGTAACTCAGTAGGTCAAAATAAGATGAAGTAATCACCGAGGTAAGCCTTTGTACAGGAGTAGATCAAAATCAGACTTCACTGGAATGGGATAGGAAATTAGATCTGATGACAAAAAGTCATAGATTAGGAAGAGGATTATTAGAGTTATGTAATCTGTGCATAAAAAACATACATCAGGGTCTGGAAAGTCATAGTTGTCATGTTAAAGTAAACAAATAGAGTAGGTTAAGGATTGTGACAATAGTTTTGACCTGAAGGCCTGAAAGACTTTAAGGTAAATAGGCTGGCTTTCCTGTAGTTGTGTCTTTATCTCATTTGTCCTCATCTCATCAAACTGTGATCATCTTTTTTTTAAATTGAATTGGAAAATTTTTTTGAGTACTTAGTTTGTAGTTAGTACTTGCTAGACCTTGTGAATGCAATACAGTAAGACAAATAGAATGGGGTCCTCAATTAGCTTGTAGTTTTGTAGAAGAAACAGAAAATTTACCATGTCTTTAGGCTGTCAAAAGTCAGATATATGGTACCATGAACCCACACTTTGGTAAAGAACCATATTTGATGAGATATGGAGGGCTTCCCAGAAGAATCCACTAGTTCTACTGCTAAGTCTTCATATTTGCAGAGGATCTATGACTATTTAAACTCGTAATTTTATGTACTTCTGTGTGTATGCATGTGTGTGTGTGTTTGTGTGGAGAGCCCTTGTAGCTCAAACTCTCTGTGCACTTTCTGAATTTCTCTGTCTTTAATATTTCAACATTGAATACTTCATGGTTGGATCATTAGATCACTTCTCTTTTTTGTCCATACTTGTTCTTTTGGATTTCATTCATTTTCACGAGGTTAAATAACCTCCAAATACTGAGGTCTCCCAAATTAATAACTACTTCCTGAATTCCAGATTTGTATGTGCTGTGTAGCCGATTACCTGGCATCAGCATCTGGCTACCTACTATTCCTCTAAAAATATTAATATACCCTACACTAGGGTCTTTGCATCCTCCTCCTTTCCCCAGTCCCTCTTCCTTTTTCATCTCACCATCCCTGTACCTGGACACTCAGTTACTCCCATTGTTCACATCAAAATCATTAGAGTCATCTTTGGATCTTCTCTTGTACATCTATTAATGAAAACTTCCAGCCCTGCTTTCAATATTTACTCAGAATCTGACCCTATTTCTTCTACTGCTACAACCGTAGTCTAAGCCACCATAACTACTCACTTGTATTATGGCAGTCGTTCTCCTAACTGGCTTTATTCTCCATTTATTCTGAGTGTGTCTGGTGAGTCATGGAGGCACGGCTGTAGGGTCTGTACATGGTTCCTCTTCTCTGTTGCTGTTCCATTTATTCCAACATAGAAGCCAAAGAATCCTGTTAAAATATCATGCCACTTTTCTGTTAGGAACTGTCAGTACATTCACATCTCAGAGCAAAATGTAAAGACTGTTTGATAATCCATGATTGCCTGTATGATCTCAACTCCCCTTCACCCCCAGGTCTGTCTTGCTCTCTTTCAGATATTCTGCTTATCTGGAGCACATTAGGAGTGTTCTTGCCTCAGAGACTTTCTTTTTCTTTGCTGGAATATTGAATCCTTTCCCCAACATATGAGCCTGACTTGTTCCCCAACCTCCTAGAAATCTGTCCCAAAGGTCACTTCCTTGGTACCATTTCTCTGATCTCCCCACCCCAACTCACACTTCTCTATATCCTCTTCTTTGCTTCATTTTACTCCATAGAATTTAACACACACACACACACACACACACACACACACACACACACACCCTGCTGTCATGCTCACTAGAAGATAAATTACACTGAGCAGGGACTTTTGCCTTTTAGTTTATATCTAGTGGAGAGAAGAGCACTGGGCACCTGACAAGAACACAGTTAACATCTGTTAATGAACGACCTTCTGTCTTTACTATCTGTTAATGAATGACCTTCCTATCTCAGACAATTTTCTGCTCACCAAGGTTGATCCACTGTGGTCCAAACCAATCTTTGCCAGTCCTGTTCATAACCTTGGTCTCCCAGGGATCTCTGTTCATTGATATTGTCTCCTTTCCAGGGATACTGTGACCCTGACTCTGCTTAAAATTTTCTCATCATAATGTAAATGAGCAAGTATATAAAATCTTTTTCTCCTTGTTACCATTTTAAGCAGGCATTCTCTTTCCTTTAAGTCATTGCCAAACCAACCAGTGGATTTTTGGAGGAAGAAATAAATCTATATTCCATGCTCCTCCTTCCTCCTCGGTTATTGTTCCTTGGTAGTGTGGCTCCCATCATCAGCATGCTGCTAAAATTACTCTCTCAGGCTCACTAGGACAAACCAAATCCAATAGCCCTTTCATAGTGCTTAGTCTTCTGTTCTGGAGTGCTGGGCATTGCTTTCAATGATCTTGAGTGTCCTAATCGTGTAACATACATTTTAGAAGGCAATTAATTATAGTTCATGTTCATTTTGTAAGCTATATCAATCAGTGCTCACTAGAGGAACAGATTTAATATAAGATATATCAATATAAAAATATACAAAGTGGGCTTACAGAGCCAGGTATGGAAAGTGCAAAAGAACTCTGTACATGCTGGAGAGCCAAAGGATTCAGTCAAAAGTCAAAGGTCTGGGGCTGACTGCAGAGTCCTGAGGGTGTCCCTACCAGGAAGCTGAAGGGTCTGTGATGTGAGCCAGGACGAATGTCCAAGATGATGGAAAAGACTGGAACTTCTCCAAGAAACAGAAGCAAGACTTGAGACTTCCTTTCTCTTTGACATTGTATTCCATTCGGGCTACAAGCCCACTGGCTGACACCACTCACACCCGGAGTGGATCTTCTGTCTTCAGTAAATCCCTTCAGCCACACACAGAATATGCTAAGTTATGCATTCCTTACTCAACTGGGCACAACAATTAACTATCACATAAGCAAAATTATGTCACAGGAATCCTTCAGATCTTTTCTCTTCGGTTTCTGTGACGGATCTTTGTCTGCCTCCTGCCCATCGACCTGTTATACTTTACATTCTCTGGGTTCCTTTTTTCTTTCTCCCAAATGGAGGCATTGCCAGGCAACCATTCCCGGCCTTTGTCATTTCTTCCTACACTTATTCTTGTTCATCTGCACCCAAGATGACTCTCCTTTCTGATCTGACCTCTTCCCCTGGTCTCTGGCACACTTTCTACCTGTCTCAGTATTTCTCTCTAGATTTCCTACCTGCACCTCAAACTCAAATATCATCAAAATGGATTTCATTATCCTTCCATCAAACCTCTTCTTTTTATATTTGCTGGTCTTGATTGATTCTACTCACTTTTATTTCAGCAACTAAACCAGAAATCTTAGTATTGACTTAAGCATTCTTTTTTGTGCTTGTTCAGTGGAAGCTGGATACACCTATAACAGTGTTTGACACCAGATCAAAGACTTGTGGTCTCAGGAGACCAGTCTATTCACTAGGATCACTCCCACTCTATACTTCTCTGGACAGTATAGGAACATCAGTTCTTTTACTTCATAAGGGTACATTATGTTTTCCTCCTAAAAACTCCAGTCTCAGTCAGTTACCAGGCTCTAGTTCTCTAATCTGTTTGGGGTGTTATGGGGCAGCATAAATGTGCTCATGGGAAGTTAATACTGATTGGAAGACCTCCATTCCTCTTTATCAGAGCTTGAGCTTCTGTACTCTTGCATCTTAGGAAAAGCCAGGAAATTAGTTCTGCTTTCACATGCACATTCTGCCATCATCTTGGGAACATGGTTTAAAGTGTAAGCACTGACAGGGTGATGCACAGAGCAGGAAATTTTCAGTCACAGCACACAGCATTTATTGGAGAAGGCCTCTGGTGACTCAGTGATTCACAAGCAGCAGGCCATCAGCAGGACCAGTTCACTGAATTCTTTAAGCTGTAAATGACCTTAGGGAAGTAGCCTTATCACAACTTCCACTGTGTCTTAGTTATTTTCTCATTGCTGGGATAAAATACCAAACACTCACAACTCAAAGTAGTAAAGGTTCAGTTTAGCTCACATTTTGTAGAAGTTTCAGTCCATAGTCACTGGCTCCAAGGCAGAGAGCCATTGCAGAGGAGAAACAATTTATGGCATGACATGTAGGAAGCAAATTTATGCCAAATCTATGCATTTGTATCACCAACAGCCAGGGTTCATCTCCCCTTTTTGGTAAGTCTATTATTCCACATTCAGAACCATGCTAGACCAATTGGTGGACTAATGCAAATCACTCACCCATGATCCAGTCACTCTCAAAGCCCTATCTATGAGCATATTAGGCTATGGGAGGACATCTAGATATAAGCCATACACACTGATATATCTGCTCTTAAATATGTGGACTTGATTTCTTTAAAAATGATAGTTTCTACCCATCTATGTGATTTTCATCAAGAATTTCAGAGTAGAAAGGGCATCAGAGGAGAAAGAGAATGATTAGATAGAAAAGTGGTCAAAGAGAGAACAAAGTCCTATATTTTAGGGTTACTAAAATATGGGGAAAGCGTTCAATATCATATATTTGAATACAGGGCTCAACCGCCCAAAAACATTTATTGTACTTTTAAAAGGCTACATATTCTGGCTCTATTTTGGTATTTTTTTAAACTTTGCCATAAGTAGAATAAACTGAGATGCAAGCAGTGGGATTAGCAGAGATTACCAAAGGAGCTAGACAAGCCTTGTAGAAACCAGAGATGATGTGCATTCAGACAGAAGAGTGGATTTTTAGATTTCATCCAATACTCTGGTTTCCCTTCAGATCGTATAAATCTTTTGCCTTTTTTTACATTTCATCCAGCCTTAGAAACAAATCAAAAGCTGATTTGAAAGCAGTTGACAAAGGCAACAACTCTCTTCCAGTGGTGTCCAAGGTGTCAAACCATGTTTGGAATTATCTAACCCCTGTAAATTTTGTTTCTTTAGGTAAGAACAAAAATAATCCTGACAGATGTACCTAGGTTCTATCAACAATAACTGTTTATCTATCTTCTCACAGCACTTTCAATTATTTCATGTGATACAAAGTTCTGAAAAATAAGTGTCTATTTGGAATTAATTATAGCTCATTTTAAGTTTGAAAACAAAGTGTGTCACAAGTGCATAGCAAGGGTATCTCTAAATCACAGAAAATGTTTGAAGTTCGAGTGTCAGTGGTATGAGTGACAAGATATAAAAATTTCACTAAGTTGAACACATTTAGCAAAGTTCTGAGCAATTCAAAGCCCTTGCTCAAATAAAAAGAAAATATGGATAACCAGAGTAGAGTTCAGCAGTTCCTGGGTGTGACATTTTCCTGTGACAGGGCAAGAGGAAAGGCTGGGAACTGGAATCAGTACTGCATTTTGTCCTCGGACTTGCGTGACAGACTTCACAGCCGGGGGAAAATGAATGTTCTCAATATAGGAGACTGGAGCTCCTTGTATGTCTGCTGCTGGGGAAGCTGCTGCCTTCACATTTTCTACACGGCTTCTTCAGCATAATGTGAAGCAGAGGGTCAGGGGACGCACTTGTGGCCTCTAATGGCCAGATAATGGACCACAATAAAAGTTATGTGTCCCCAGATGGAGGTGAAGACCTGTAATGGTTGAGAAGATCCATTATCTAACTATTAGAACCTAGGGCAGAAGGAGACAATTATTAAATCAAAGAAAAATCCATTTTCACTTATTCAAGGGAAAAAACTTTGCTGCTGTGCTGTTTGTTGTCTCACAAGTTCCACTTTCATATTTAAATAGCAACAGTGATTGTAACAGCAGCAAAAGCGTACTGGACAGTGACGGTGTGCTATCCGGCGTCATGGAGCACAGAAGCTGTGGACTGTGACTTTCCCAGTTTCAGCATTGAAACTTGGCTTCAGAATTTATTTGGAAGGTTATCCCCTACGTGTCTCAGATACCCAATATGTAAAATGGCATTAGTACCAGTGTGTGTTATGCGTGATCACTCAGGACAGCACATACTAACTACAAAATAGGGGCAGTGAGTATTAGTGTTGTGATAGTAGCCATTGTTGACATTAATATATAATAGATACATCGTTTAAATCTCCAATTCACTCCACTTAATAAATTAAAAAATATACAGGATGAAGAGCAGTTCTTTAATCTGGAAGTTTATAGGTAGATTATGAAAGATTCCTTGGCCCTTTGAAAGAAATTGGAAATAAATTTACTTATGTGCATTCTGGTGAATGAAATAATCTGTACTCTCAAAAAATGCCTTGAATCTCAAAATTCTAAGGTAAACTAAATATCATATATGATTTTAACAAGGTGATTATTGAACAAACATTTTAAAATCATTTCTTCTCTTTTGAGTTAAAGTTCAGTATTATGAAAAAAATCAAATATGAAAAGTGATGACAGGGAAACATGCTGTCTGCTAAGTACCAAAACTGTGTACACAGGTACCACCATAAATCATCAATTTTTCGTCTCTTGTTGAGATAAACCTCTTTTTGAGGCACATTTGAAAGGGACAAAGCACATTCAGATAGAAAGGCGGGAAAGCTACTGTCTTTCACTGTCTTCGTAAGAGTTCCTTAGCAAGCAATCAATAAATATATCTTTGGCCTTTTCACTTGGCCTTTGGGATGCTGGCATTTGAGAGGAGATTCTCATGTACATAATGGTACCATGATATCAACAACGCTTTTCTTTTCATAATGCACTCTAAACGGGTTCTACGTATATCACCTCTGTTCCTCCCTTTGGATACAACTTGTCTGCACAGGGTTAGTCCCTGCTCAACTAATAAGGTAGTGTGGGAGCTACTGAAACACTTAAAGTGTGTTTGTGAGCCCAGGGAAATCTAAACTTGTTGTCATTATAATTTAGAGGCTAAATGTCACTCATTTTCTTCAAGGAGAATTACAATATAAAGGCTGAAAGTGTGTATTTGAAAGATGGGCTGCACAAGGTAAAATCCCATCTGTGCAATTATTAACCATGTGACCATGGGCAAATTTACGTACCTGCTTCTGTACCAGCTTTCTTATCTGTAAAATGGGAATATATTTAATATTTAAAATGGGAATGTATTTAATATTTACTGCACAGTAGATAGTTGTGTGAGAAGAAAGAATATTAGCATATGCGAAAGTCACTGGAACGGTGACTGTAGTATAAGAACCGTGAATATTATTATGCAATCTATTCCCTATAGACTAAAAAGGAAATGCCTGCTAATTCTATTTTCTTGCATAATGAACTTTACATTCAGACAAACTATGCATATCTGATCCTCATTTTTAAACTTATATAAAAATATGTTACACAAACCCATGGTGATGTATGAAATCAAAGGTGTGCTATTTGGGCTGTGTACATATGCCATACTAAAACATATTAGGGTTCAAATCCACTGACAAGGTTTGTTGCACACTGGATGTTTCAAACTAATTTTGTGATTTACTCTAAGTAGTGAAGAAGCCAATGCTTATTTGTTCATGTGTTATGTGTCACACAAGGAAAAATGGGAATTATATTGTCCCCCAACCCAGGGATTTTCTAGATAATCTTAGTTATCCCTCTCTGTTCAGCTCTGAGGATTTTTAGGCTGTTTCCTTTCTGGGTATCTGAATTAATCAGAATTCTGATTCAGGAAAGATCTGGCCCCATTACTGACTCCCTCACATTTGCAGAAGCTAAGTGGAAGTTACTAAATATTAATGGAGTTTTATTTGGCAGCATTTGTTTTTTAAGTTTGTAAGCATTTTTGGCTAGCTTTTAAGTGTTTAAACTGAATTTTTGCCATTTTAATTTTTGAAGCATTGCAACATTTAGATGAGTCTCGCATTGGTCTGATAATCCTTTGTTTTATCCTTTCTTGCCAGGAATTGAAGAGTTACAAAATCAATATGTGTGAACATGTGCTTGCTCAGGTCCTTTCTATTTCTGTTGCTTGTCATAATGAGCTGGAAATGCTTTCATAATCTCACTGAATAACCTTCTTCTTGTTGGAATCTCTGGGACCAGTAAAGAGATAGTCTGGTTGCTTATAACTCTACTTTGTTAGGGAAAGGAATGCAATACTGGCCATTTGTAGTCAGGTCTATTAGCAGTGGTCTCACCCTGACACTTAGGGGCATAAAGTAATTGTGCCTCAATATTTCTTACTCTCCCATGGGTTGACTGGATGACTTTACCACTGGTCTCACGTGGGCTTATTTGTATGTGAACATGAACTAATACAGCTAGGACACAGGGTCAGCTAGGGTTTGGGGGGAGGTTGGACTTCCCCATATGTCCTTTCATCTTGAGATTCCACATGCTTCAGTCCTTAGGCAGCATTCCATGAGACTGAAAAGCCATGATGACCCGGCTCCTGAATGTGCACAATTTCATTTCCACCTTATTCTATTTCATGTTATACTAAGGACAGTCCAGATTTTAGAATTACAGAGTCTGCCTTTTTATACAAGAAACTGCAATAAACGTGGGGCAGTATTTAGTCTACAAAAAGTCCATTTTAAGCCAGAGTTTATGTGTGAGAATGTTGACAGAAGCAAACTTTTGTGAATAGTATCAGAGGAAGCTAGTAACAAGAGCAAGTGGGTTTCCAACTCACAGATAGCACACAGTTCACTCCCGAGTGGAATAGTCTCTGCAGTGTAGTTATTCAACATATATCAGTTAGGCAGCTATTTTACTATCTCCTAGCATCATGATAAATTCCTTGTCTTATACTAGAAACTTCACTAGTTTACTAATTTTCATCAAAAACTTAGCTGTGTCTTTTGGGAAAATAAGCATGTCACATTTTTAGGTTACAAAAAAAAATTACCACAAACATCATTAGTGATGAGCAATATTAAGCAACTATCATGGACCAAGATAATATTGTGTCTGAGGAGTTTCAGATACATGATCTCTGCTAGAAAGCAGAAAATTTTAGCTCAACAAAATAGTCATAATCTAGAAATAAACAACAAATTTTGAATTAACAAATTTATTAGATACCTCCTACATATCGGAATATACCTAGGCTCTGTACTCAGCACTGTGCATCCAAAGATGAATCCAGCTGAATCTCTAGGCACATAACTTACAGGATAATGGGAAGAATGTAAACAAGTTAAAAATTAACATAAGGCAGTAAAATATTTAGTAAAAACCATGAAGAAATTAGCAGTATAAATGTTGTGATAGAGAACTAAAAAAAATATTTTAGACTGAATATTTAGGATGTGCTTTAAAGAGATGAGGCTTAAGCTAAACATTGTGAAGTAGACAAATGGTTTTCAGGCCAATTGATAACAACTATAAAGTCCAAGAAGATGAATAAGCTTTGAAAAAGCAACGTGAAACATAAAAACCATGAAAAGCTCTCAGTGCTGCAATTTGTTCAGTGCTCTTGAAGTCAAAGATCCTTGTGAGATGCAAGAGAGGAATAAGAAAGAAAGGAAAAAAATAAAGTGATAAGCAAAGAACAGAAATGGTCAGAGACTTAATTATAAAGGACCTTAAATGTCATCCAGTGAGCTCTGAACTTTTTCCTACAGGTAATGGGAATCTATTTGAAGGATTGTAATCAGAGGCCAATAGGATCAAATTACCATTTTAAGAAGAGCGCTCTGGCCTGAATAAGATGAATTGGCTAAGGCAAGAGTAAAGACAGGGAGAACAGTCTGATTATTGTATTGATTAAACAAGCTATGATAAGCACCGTGGTAGTGGCAGAGAAGATAGAGATGAACAGCTGAATACTTCTATCACACACATTCTGAATGCCTGGAGGGTACCAGGCAGTAGGCCAAACAGAGCACTGACCTTGTAACTACACAAAGAAGTTGCTCAAAGGCAGATATAAAAACTTCTCAAGCAAAAACACCTACTACTCAATTGAATGTGTGAGTGAGGGAAGGACCCAGACATCCCAAGAGGGTTAATGATGGTACCATTACAAAACCATATGGACCAATTTAAAAAGTAAGATCAAGACAGAAACATATTCTTTTACAAATAAGCAGAAAATAAAATTGAAAACATGCATATCCAAAGGAGAGCTTCAGAAATATCAGTTCTAGTTATATTTCTGTATGGTTACATGTATGTATTTTCCTCGGTTTTCAAAGATGACACCTGAACAATAGAGCAGATGTCTCTATGTGTGACACCAGAACTGACAAAATCATTGTACTGCTTTTCATCTTGCCTACCCTTGGCAGAGTCATCCACATTTTTCTGTGTGGTTTAGTTGAACTTGACCCTAGTATTTGATGATTTCAGTTCCCTGTGGCTTAAAAATTGGGTTCCATGTCTAATAGGGCAGGGTATACTGGGCGTCCCACAGCTGCTGCTTATGTGGGTGGATTAAATTTCAACTTCCAAATCACTTGTCTACTCCTGATGTGATCATGCCCATAAAGATACATTTTCAGTTAAATTTCCTCTTATAAAACCACTGATAGGTGAGCAATCAATAATAATAGCTCTTTCTCTTTCTGTTTATGTGCTTCTAGTCAGCTAAACACCAGTATACCCTGACTAGGGTCCATCATTATGTTTTGTGTATCTAGTTCATCTATTTTTAGCACAAATATCTAATTCCTGGCACAGTGATAAACTTACTACATATGACTGATACTCAGTGTTTGACATGAATCTTGCTCCTAGCTTTTCATTAGGTCTATGAGAAAACCTTCACAGAGTTTATATGGTATATGTAACACTATAGGACTTGGGAAAACTGTTCTGAGGATGATAATCATCTGAATTTGCTTTGTCTCTTTCAAATGGGCCTCAAAAAGAGGTTTATCTCATCATGTGCCAAGTTATAATACAAATGTACAACTAATGATAATATATAAACATAACAATTTCACTTAATGCCTCCCGTCTTTTCTTTAAGAGCTCTTGCATAGTCTTTATGACCAAACTCCTTAAAGATACAGCTAACAGTGTCAAAGATTTACCTTATCTTTCCATTGCAACCGCACTAGTATCCAGATGTTTGAAGTTTTTAACACAGATAAACACAAACATGTTGGCCCTTGTCCAATGTAAAAAGTAGTATTTCTTTTAAAAAATGAAAAGTACGCTGGAGAACACTTGCTTAACACATACAAGTCCCTAGATTCAATCCCCAATACCAAAACACCATCCAAAGAGGGTGATCTCTTAGTTTATTACTTAAATATACTCTTTTTAGTTCTTACTTCATATAGCAGCAAGGAGGTAGTGTGACATGCTAAAACATGTGTTCTAGAACTGGACTTCTTTGACTTCAGATCCCAGGAGTAGTTACCTTTGTGCCTGTCTCTGTGATCTGTCTCCGTGACGGGTACCAGTTATGTCAGCCATCCAGCCTTTAGCTTGTTCAAATGTAAAATCCGTTGATAATGCCTGCCCTTCAGGGATGCTGTAGAATTTGTGGTGTTTTGTACGATAGACCTTACACTCTTCAGACAATAAGGGCACGAGAGTGATTCGTCATCGTTCTCGTCACAATCTTCTCTGCCCTGTATCCTACAAAGCTAGTCTTCTCTCTCCTTTTTCACTGCTTCCTCTGCAGGATTTTGCCAGGAGATTTCTTTCTGTGTAATTTCCTTTTCGTCTCCTACTCATCCTGAATTGTTTTTTCCTTGGCATCCTGTTCTTTATCCACTTTTCTTATTCTAAACATTTATCATGGTACATGTCCACCTTTCCTATGACTTCTACTAGTTCTTGTATCTTTCCAAAAACTATGTAAATACGGTTTTTTTCTTCTGAACCTGAGGCTGTTGTATCCAAGTATCCACTAGATAGCTGTAGGACTGTGTGCTATGGACACTCCAAACTCAGTAGGACCAAAATTGAATTGGAAATCATTGTTCTCTTTCCCCCTGTAGATTATTTGTCTCCTGCAGTCATTGTCATCACAGGAGATCTCAGCACCTATCCAGTTAGGGAGATCAAGAACCTGGGTATTAAAAATAATTAAGCATTACCTGTTCCTTCCAATAAACCAATAGAAATTAGTAGTACAGTTATCTTAGCTCTCTCGTGTATATATATTTTCCCCTCCTGTTTTCTTTTCTTCTTTCCCTTATCCCAGTTATTTTTATTTTCCCCTTTTTTTTTTTTTTTTTTCCGGGACCGGGGATCGAACTCAGGGCCCTAGTGCTCAGCGGCAAGCACTTAGCCCACTGAGCTGTACCTCCAGCCCTTTATTTTCTTTAAAATAAGAAATAAAGCATCTGGGCATTGTTTGTCCTGAATAAATCCATTTTCTAACCTCTGATCTAACTGACAATCAGGTACTATTGATTACCCTTCCTGACATCGCCTGTCCTCTGTTTTCCTTTGCTTTTGCCCTGGCTAACACCTACACCATCATTCCCACCTCTCTACCTTGGAGTGGAATTTTCTATTCCAGGGAAACAACTGCTATACTTCATCCCACTCACAAATAGTAGACCCACCTTCCTAAAATGTCCACAGCCTGCGTAATCCCTGTAGACACGTAAAACTCTGCACCAAAGGGAAGAATGCATAAAAGCAAAGCAAGCAGATGAAAAATAAGCCACATAAATTCAAACAGAACTAACCAGTGCAAGGCCCACCTGCAACAGTCCCAGAGACTCAAGATTCCCACCCCTCCCAGTTCTGTCTGCAGGACCTTTATAATCCCTGAAACTATGCTCTTCGTGGATTTGATCCTTATGATTAAGTTATGGTGTATGATGTAGTTGATTTTAAGGAACAAAAGCATGCAAGTGGGTCTGATCTCTTTATAAGAGTCCTTAGAGTGAAGACAGTTTTCTCTTGCTAGTTGTAATAAAGGAAGTCTGGGATCTCAAGTCAAGAAGGTTTTTATGGGTCCTTGCAGGCTGCAGGACGAAGAAGCCACTTCAAAGGATGGGTGCCGTCTCTAGAAATTAAGAGCAGCTCCAAACTAGTATCTAGCAAACATACTGCGATCTCAGTCCTGCAGCTGTGAGAAACCGAACTTTGTAGGCAACATAAATGAGCTTGGAAGTAGATTTGTTTTCCCTAGCCTCCTAGAAAGTGATACAGTACTCCTAACAGTTAGATTTTGGTCTTGTAAGTCTAAAAGAGTCCACTCAGGTCATGCTGCACTTCTGACCTACAGAAATGTGAGCCAAATAATGGATGCTTAAGTTCATAGGTTTGTGGAAATTTGTTATGTAAAAATAAAAAAATAGCATGATGTAGTGGTGAAGGTATGGTATTTGATTGGCTTAGGGACATACAAGGAGATTGGTGGAGCACGCTTCTTGGTGTGTTCATGGAGATACGGCCTTCGCGTCTTTCTCTTGTCCTTAGCCACTTCCTCTCTGATGTTGTTTCCATCCTTTGTTTTGGCTGCCAGAAACTAAACAGTGTTTCTTCCTATGCTCTTCTATCATAAAGTTTCTGCCTTGCAACCAACTTACAATGAACTACATTCCTGAAACCATAAACCAAATTAAACCTTTTCTCCTTTAATTTGTGGATGTCAGGTATTGCGTCTCAGTGGCGAGAAAGCTAATACAAGTATGAACTAATATTTGATACTAATCAATGCCAATTATTGAGTAATTAAAAGAATGGAGGCAAGGACACGGGTGTGTAAAGACAGGTGTGTGAGTGAATGAATCAGTGTTCATCAGGCTCAGAGGCATATTCCCAGGCTGGATGTGCAGTTGATTCTTGATACATATGGGTTGATTTAATGGTGTGGTGTGACAATGAAAAGTAGATAGGAATAAAAAATATGATATTCTGTGTCTTAAGTACTAACATATGTTCCCTCCATCAACTAAGTCAAAATGTGGGGTAATTTTGAGAAAGAGAGAATGAGAGAAGATAGTGAGAAAAATGGGCACATGTCTAAACACCAAAATATTTCACCTAAAGAGTATTATTGAACTTGCTTATAAAAATATAAGAATTCACTAATTTTTATTTTTAATTTAAATATTTCACTCCAATATGTTTTATTTCTTAGTTTTGCTTTTACCTAGTGAGTTTTTAAAAAATTATTATATATTAGATTCTCTTGTTGGCTTTTACAGTTTAACATTTTTCTGTCTACTATAAAACAACAGACCTGATAACCACCTCTAATCTTCTACAGTTTTGTGGTATATAGCTGTGCCTTCTCTTGAGAAAATTTGACTAGCACTTGCTTTATTAATTTACTAAATTGGTTAAAACAGGAAATCCTAAAAATAACACAGAAAGCGTTATGTGTTCTTTACAGGCATGGTACAAATCTCTGTCTTTGAAGATGGGTCTGTTGATGAATGCAACACCAGTCTTGCTTAAACCAGTCCCAAGGTACATACACAGTTCCCTGTTAGGGTTCTTTAAGTAGTTAGGCCATTCAAAGACCATCTGAGTGTAGACCTTTCCTAGAGTTTTATAGCATTTTCCTCCATCTTTACATATTTGTTTTATCTATCTAGAATCCAAATGCTTGTTGAAAAAAATACAATTTATTTTTTATGAAAGCAGTTTTCTGACCTTTTCTCACATACCTTGCATTGATTTATGTGCTTTTAACAGACGGTTCATTAATGTATCACCATTAACAAGTACAGCCCAAACAGATTTGAGAACAAGCATCTAACCCTTCAGAAGCTTGAAATACAAGTCGGTACAACAGAACACAAGCAAAGAGAGAAGAGCTTGCCAGGGGGAACACACAGTACTTACAGCCATCATCCAAGGCACTTGGCAGAGGGGAGGGGAGAGCAGGTGAACACACTCATGTCCAAGTGAAGACCAGCAAAGAGGCTTCTGCGTTATGACTTTTGTAACTGTGGTCAGTTCATTTGACTCTCATAGGTCAGATTACTCATCTGTAAGACAAAAATGAAATTAGCACCCACTTGAATGGGTTTTTGTGGTGATCAAATAAGCATTTGGAACCTCATATGCACTTAAAAATTAAAATGGAAACCAATTAGAAAAATAAAATGAGTAAGAACCTGACTGAATAAAAATTAGAAAAACTTGAGTGAATAAAAATTGGAAAGTATAACAGACATTGTGAAATGAAAGGAAACTGCTCAAAAGTAAAGAGCAACTGGGATGAGGGTAAAGAGAAAAGAAAGAAGGGGAAAATGTGTACATATGTGTGACAGGATAGCTAACATGGTTATACTGCTCACTTCTATCTTTGCTGAAAGGATCCGTTAATGATTAATTATTTGATCAATCTTGCATGTCTCTATTTGTTTTGCTGAGAAACCACTTTGAAGATATCAATACGTAATGCAACAACATTGTTAATTTCCTACCACTTTGTCTGTAATTCAGCATTGCTTGTATTTTTCTTGTGCTATTTTGTAAATGGATGTCTGTTAATATGCCTTCCTTCTTTTATTTTTTAAGATAAATTTTTAAAAAAGAAAAACAAAATGATATAAAGTAAGTGTTATCATGTGTAAGTTGAAATTTATCTTATGTCGGAGTGTAGTATTAATACTGTCATTGTTGGCCCTTTTGTGATTATCATGTAAATACGGCCTACATTTTTTGAATACTTATTACTGGCTTTCCATGATGGGAAGCATTTTATGTGTGTTGTGCCTTTTTGTAGCTTGCTCAAGGTTACAAAATGTCAACTATTAAGTGGTAGAGTCAAGAGAAAAATTCAATGATTTTGACTCCACAGTTTCTGCCACTTAGGAGTTTATTTATTCTATTGCTTTTCTGAAAGAAATTTTGTTACTTTTTAAATTAGTACATATTTTTGTATATAATGATTGTATTTATCATGGGGAGTTGATAGATGTACATGATGTATATGTCTTAATTCATTTTTTAGTCCCATTCCCTGAAAAGAATTCTAATTTTACTCACAGGAATACAATGAACACTATAAAATAACATAAATTAGGAATAATTTATAGGTAGTTATACTACCAATAAGAGTGAACTCTTTTTCATACCTTCAAATATACACATGTATATAGCTTCCCAATTTCCTACAGAAGATTTTTACATTATAATTATATATGTTGCCTTATACAAAAATGTTGGAAACCCATGCATGTCACATTTATTTAAGGGGCCAAATTTACTACTCTGTCTCACACACTATCAGTTATAATGAAAACAAAAGATTACATAATACATTTTTTTTTTTGGCAGTACTGGGGATCAAACTCAGGACCCTGCACTTGCTAAGCAAGTGCTTATTCCACTGAGCTATATCCCCAGCAACATTACATAATACAAGTGCCTGTGGGAATGAAGAAAACCCAAATGGAAATTCTGGTTTATCCATACTATACTTATTTTTCTACCAAAGAGAATAATCACAGAATATTCCTTAGCTATGAAGAAAGTCTTACCTTATCCATCCACCCCTTTATTCAGTGATGACTTTATGTTTTATGGCTTTTAGTAGACATTACTAGTCTGGGCACTAAATCAATATGGAAATTAAACTGGCAATCCAGAACACATTGATTTATGAGGTTGCATTTCTCTTTAATTTCATAATATTTTGAACATTCATAAATTAAACATAAAATCAATTTAAATTAAAAGTTAAGGAACAGTAGCCCTCAGGTAGACGCTTAATGGTTTATTAGTTTTATGAAATAAGTAAACTATAGTAAAGTTTCTATTGGTGTTATTATTACTTAATGTTTCCTACATACTAACAAGGTACCATTAATTTATGTCTACTAAAGATTCAGTTATCCACTTTATGAGATATATGTCCTGCCAAAATCAACAACTAAACCTTTGTCTATTTCATTTTGGGTTGGCTCTTCAAGAAAAAAAGTGTAAGAAGGAAACTCATATTATTGTTAGAATTTTTAAGTTCTACTAAAACTTAAAAACAACAACCTCAATGGGAAATTTATCACTTACTATTTATTAAGACAACACTGAGAAAGACTGCCTAGCATTCATTTGTGTATGTACTTGTGCACTTATTTGGTGAATGTCATTGAACTTCCATTAAGAATTAACCAGATAAAAGAAAAAGAAAGACATGGTGTGTCTTCATGGAGCCTGCATTCTAGAAAGACATTAAGCTACAAATTATGCAACTGAAACTAATTATGAATTATGTTATTATGGTGCTCATTATGTAAAAGCCACCATCCTGAGTGTTCTGTGTACATTAGCTCATGTCATCCTATCACAGCCTTCTAAGGGAACACAGCTGTTATTTCCATTTTACTGGTGTGGATGTTGAGGCCAAGGTGTGTTGAATAATCATTTATGTCAAACAGCTAGAAAGTGATGACCGGGTCTTGGATGCAGGCAGTGTGGTATCCAAGTGCTGGACCACTTGTGCATCCTCCACTCCTAGTGGGGTAACTTCTTATGGAGGGGATAAGCTTGCTGCTATGACAAGACACATGCCGTTTCAGGTGATCAAGTAAACTTTCCTCCAGGAAGTTATATCTGGAATAAAACCTGCAGGTTGAGTTTGTATGAAATGTGGATGTGGACAGGAGAGGGTGCTTACTCAGTAAAGAGAACCAGAATGTGCAAGAAGTTGAAGGGGCGTTAGAGGAACTTAAGGACATGCAGGTGGTTGAGGATGTGGGTGGGTACAGCTGAAGGAAATTCCAGGAGCATCCCTCTGGGCATACCCGCCTCTGATTCCAGCATCTCTACATTTAGACTTGGACATCTGTAAATCTGTGGTTGCAATTAGAATCACCTAGGGAGCCTGAAAAATCTGATCTCAGACAAACTCTCTCAGAATCTGTGAAGGGAGGACCTAGGCATCAATTGCTCTAAAGTGTACTCTGGTGCAGCTGTGGTTGAAACCCACTGTATTAGACAGGTGTCAGGGCATCAGAGCTAGTGGGATCTAATTGAGTAGAAATCTTTAGAACCAAAAATGTGAATGACATTATTATGATGATCACTGAACTTTGTTTCTTTCTTTTTTTTTTTTTTTTTTTTTTGTAGTACTGGGGATTAAATGCAGGGCTTTTGTACTGAGCTATATCCCAGCACTGTTTTATTTTGTTTTGTTATTTTATTGTATTGTATTATTTTAAAACAGGGATCTTGCTAAACTGTGTGGGCAGGGCTAGAACTCGGTCTTCCTGCCTCCCTTCCCCGAGATCACAGGTGTGCGCCACCAAGCCTGGCTGCCAGTGTAGTTTAGAATTGTGAATAGTTGTCAGTGGATGAGGAGAAGCCAAAGAATATCTGATACTGACGAATAGGAGCTGCAAGAGACCTCAAACAAAGACTGCCTGTCAGAGGAGAGGAGAGGAGACAGGTCAAGGTCTCAAGATGAAGTGTGTCTTTGGTCAAGGAGGTCTCTTCCCCACAGTGCCATACTCAACCCGCTGGGTTAAAGAGCCAAAGTAAGAGAGTAGAGTGGGAAGAAAAAAAAAAAAAAAAAAAGGCAAGCTCCCAAATTTAACCTAAAAGTGTCTTTTGGTGGGAGTACTACCAAAAAAAGAACACAGAGAGGTTGTGAACCATCAACAACCTGCCCTGAGGGAGGCTACTGGCTGTGTCTCAGTCAGTCTCAGCTCTGTTCATTTACTGAGATATTTACTGGGATGTGTCGCCAAGTCCTTAAGAAAGCTTGAAGGAAGTGCCCAGTTGCAGTATTAAGTGAACTGAAAAGGTTATAGTGTCTCCCTCAGCTATTTTTAATATAACCCAAAACTTAAAAATATTGGACTGCGAAACACTAGATGTTCATTAAGCTGAACTTCCCCATCTTTATGTTTGTCTGTCTTTGTCTCTGTGTCCAGTGTTCTCTCTTGCTTGCTTGCTAGCTCTCTCTTGCACCTGCCTCCTGTCCTCCTCTCCCTTACACTCCCCACTTCTGGATAATTTAGTAGAAAAATAAAGCTTCGGAAGGTAGGGGTGGGATTAGCTGTTTTGTACAGGGTTTGAAGAATAAATTACAGACCGGCACAAAGGGGCCCTGCGACCTCAGGATGGCGGCGTTTCCCTGGAGACCGGGTGAGATGTGGCGGGGGTTTGGCAGCACAGGGGTGAGAAGCAGAAGGAGTGGTCTTTGGCCGTAACATCTGCAATGGTTAAAACAAAGGACCTGGTGATAGCGGACTGGTACAGAGACGGACATAGAAATATAAGAAATATTTTTGTGTGAACCACAATTGTTTTTTCTGCTTTGCCTCTCAAAACTTTCTATATTTTATGCTTGATGGGTAATAGTAGAATGACAGCACAAGTATATAATGTATACCTCATTATAAGTGGAAAACGGACTGAAAAAATACTTGCAAGTGTTGGTACTGATTAACTCCGGGCGGTGGTATCGCTAGATGATGCTAAGGGTGAATAGGATGAGCTGTGACCGCGCATACGTGTGCCTGGTCCCGGCCAGCCCCTTCTTCATATTCCGCTTAGTGCTCAATTTCCAGGATGTGGGGGTGCTTCTTGGAACTCTTAAATTGAAAGTAATAATGAGTGCTTAGACAATGTTTAAATATACCATTCATTTAATGTAACATTGAAGTGAACCACAGTCACGACTCAGTTTATTTCAGACAAAAAAACTTGCAGTAGTGACGATAATAGCGGCTCCACACTTACCGTATTCCAAGAACTGTGCTAGATGGCTTACGACTATTAACTCGTCACCCTCTCACAGTTCACTGGGGCAAGCACAATTATCCCTATTTCGCCCAGAGGAAAGCATATTTTTGACATGTTAGATATATTTTCCCTAGCCATATGCTCATATAACTACAGACTCTAAAATTCAGGAAAGAAACGCTGAATTCAAAGTTTAGAGGTAAAGGCCTACTCCTCATCAGGGGAACCTCTAAGGAGTTGCAGTTATCTCAAAAACAGAAGGACATACAGTCCTGTCAAATAATTAATGTCTTAACTTTCCAAGGGAGATGAAATCTAGTACTATCCAAGGAGGGCTAGGTTTCTATAGCAGGTTCAAAACATTTTACCAACTGAAATCAAAGACTGAAAAGCCAATATGTGTATTTGACTATAGGGAGGTCTGGAGTAATTTCGCTAGAAACGGAACACAACCATTTCAAAATAACAGCTTTATTACCTACCCTTCTATTCTACTATAGATCATTCATGGTGATTAAATGTCAAACAACTAAGATTGATTTTGCATGGAATATGTTGAAAGACAGGGAAATTGGGCCAATTATAAAAGGATTTTTTATATAAAAATACTTAATTTTAGATACTCAGAAATGGAAGTTAAGAAGATCCAGTGTTCACCTAGGCTTCTGATATTTTTAGAGTTCAATATACATGAGCAGTGATATTGGCCAGTAGTTAAAAGTTTTACGAAGTAAGTAGCCCATTTTAAATATATTTTCATTATAGTTTATTATAAAATCATCTATATTAAAGTGATTTTATTCATTTTAGCTAGATAAAAGCAAATTTACATTTCCATAAAAAAGGAAAAATATACAATGTGTGATAAAAAAAACCACAGCGAATATTTACATTTTAAAAATTATTACACCGAACAATAATCATTCTCAAAATACTACCTCCTGCTTTGAACACATTTATCCCATTATTCTGGGCACTTTTTGAAGAAGTCCTGGAACTCCTCTTTTGTGAGCGTCTTTAGTCATCTGTAGTTGTTTTGTGAGCGTCTTTAGTTGAGGCTACTTTCACGTCCTCCTGAATTGGCCCAGCATATTTACCTTTCGTGGTCGTTTTGCGCTTCAAGACTCAGAAGTCACACAGAGCAGATCCCGTATGTGAAGGACTTGAGGACGCACCATAGTGGTTTCGGGGAGCTGCTTTTCTCTTGGATGGCAAGTCAGCAACACCATTCATCGTATTTAGACATTAACCCAACAGGCCTTTGAGATAGCGGCAAGAGTGTTTCGGATAGTGGCAAGAATGACGGCATAACTGTACTTAAAGCAAGGAAAATATTCTGAGAGGATTTATGGCGCTGTCTTTTCCTGTAACGTCATGTATAATCACACCTTATATTTTCTCACTTCTTGCTCCTGTGTATCTAAACTGTAACTTACCTTTTGAGAATAGATGGTAAAGTTGCAATGCCCACTTCACATATTAACATAGTTATTTGATGTAATTCATCACCAAGCAAAGAATTATTTTTTTGAACATTTAGTACTTCAGGTTTTTTTTTTCTTGACAAGCCCTCAGGCTAAGCAAAAGAATAGGAATTAATGTTTTGCTTTTGTTTTTATTTTATAAAATCAGATACATGCAGCTCCCTGAATAAGGGTTTAAGTTCCCTCATCTCTTCTCTAATGTGGGGAGAATTACCTTCATGATGAGGTGCTACATTTCACCTTAAAGTAGAGATATTTTCTAGGTGGGTGTCACCTATTTAGATAAGCCCTTTAAAGCCAGTTTTCCTCAGCTGGCTGCTGATAAGATCAGAAGTTGGATGAACTAGATGGGTTTGATAAGCTATTGCTAGCCTGAGGAGAGAGGGAGCCACGTGGCAGGAGATGCAAGAGGCCTCCAGGAACTGAGAGAACTCCTGGCTGACAGCAATCTCTGTCTCACAGCTAGAATGAAGTGTGTTTTGTCAACAACTAGTGAGCTCTGAGGAGAATGCTAAACCCAAGAGAAGACCTGTCACCATGGCTAGCGCCTTGATTTCAGCCCCAGTGAAGCCTTGAACAGAGGCTCCAGTTACACGTTCCCAGATTTAACTAAGCTAAAAGTGGGTGACATATTAAGATTCTGAGCTTACTTTTGTTAGTTTCTGAGGTTATTTTTTCCCCTAGTAGTAGAAAACCTATCAATCTGTCTAAAATCTTGTTAATAAATGATAGTCCAAATCCTCCTGAGGTACATGATAAAGTCTTTTGCCTCCTGTTGGACACAATGATAATGAAATAAGAGATTTAAGTATACATTTGATCAACCAACATCAAGTTATAAAATCAAGGTATTGGGTTAGAAATAGTCAAATTACTATATGCCAACCCATGGAAGAATATGAAAACTGATGCTAGTAATAGGTTGAACATTACTACTGAATAAAAGAAAATTGCTCAGAACACATGCAGTATCTTTTCCTTTGAAATACATGGCTAGAAGCAAAAGAGGAAGTTATCCAGCATTCCAGCTCTCTCAAGTCTGCTGGTGCTGGCTAGAAATCAGAGGAAATGTCTGGTAACCAGAACATGAATTCAGATCACAATTTTCTAAGGGCATCACCACCCTAGTAAGACTTAGGTAACATTATCATCATGTGAAAAATTTCTTAGTTTATTGTGTGAAAATATTCTGAAGAAAAATAATGATTTTCTAACTCAAAATAAATCCAAAGTTGGTACCTTTGCAGCCAGTTGGAAAAGCTCTCTCATTTTCCCTTCTTTTAGTAACCAAATTAGAAATTACTTGTGTAAGGGAAAGAAAACTCACCAAGTACTTGAATCTTTCTTGGTTGGTGTAGGTGACGTGTGCAGTCACCTCTACATTCACATGCAGTATTCCCATGCATTAGACAATGTGAAAAATCATGTGAGTTCTACCACACTCTAACTCAACTGTGACTTTGTTGATGAGGAAAACAGTGGCTTATTTTTCCCGTGGTCTGCCATCTCTATTAGACTTTGTAAACTGCAGCAGTTGAAATCTTTAACCAGCCATTACTAATAAGCATATGTTAATTGTTCCAGAGATCATAAGCAGGTCAATTAGGAGGCAAAAACTGGAACTGAAGGCAACATTCAGCTGGAGGGAAAATTCAGGGCAGGTGTCGGCCAGCATGGTCTGCCCTGGCGGGAGCGCCACACATCTACAGTGGAAGCTCATTTAATGTTTTGATTTGCTGAATTTGCATTTCAAATTTTCATTCCTAATAGACAATATAGTCAGTCTTTGTTAATGAGGACTCTGATTACATGTGCCATTATAATTGAGAATTAGCAGACCAGCCTTGTTTTGGAGATTAAATCCAAAGCAAATTGGATTAAATACAGCGTGACTGAAACCTCCTCTTTCTCTATTTTTCGCTTTTCTTGTCTTGAGTCAAGGGTGAAAAAATCCATTGGTTCCAGGCATATGGCTCATAACTTTATTACCATTTTTAGAATTCTGATTATACTTTAAAAGATAGTCCTCTTGTAAGAGTTCATCTGTAGTTTTAAGAATATGTTTGTTAGTTTTCCCTCCACAAATGGAGTAGATTCAAGAGCTGATCTATAACTCAGAATTAATCAGAGAACACACACAGAATGGTGAGTTTTAAAAATATTTTTGTAAGACATGTTATATCTAAAAAGCAGTGCAATGAAAAGGTAACATTTTAAAATGAACATTAGGTAGAATTATACAACTATCTTCACAACACTATTATTTTTAATCATTGTCCTATAAGTTAATGACTCTGTTATATTTTGGCATACTATTTTAAGTGCAGAGATGAAATATGAAATCTTACATCAAATATATCAATTTATAAGAACTCATTTTATGATGACAGATAGTATAATTTTTATATTTTAGAGTGTCTAATAATTTTTATATTTCAAGTGTCATAATCTTTAGATGATGTATGGCTTAGGGTTATGTGGTCTTTCTTTATTCTCCAGGGTCATTTAGTATTATAATCCAGTTACACTCCAAATTTTTCATTATTAAGCTTAAGACCAATTCTTCAAAAACTACCACTAATCCCAAGTATTAGAAAATCATGCTTATTAATTCCCATGAGATTCAGTTAAGTATTTGTTTGGCTGTGGACCCCCTTAATGACACAATAAAAGGACATCTCCACAAGATGAGGAGAAATCAAAATATTTTCTGGGTGAACATTGATCTCTGAAGGCACACAAATAAGGTTCAGTCTGGATACTAACCATTCTGTATACTTTTTTCAGCTATAAAATGCTAGTATACTGAGAAATAAAGAGCAAGTTTCTGCACAGTTATATGGTTTTTATTCAATTCCACTGTATTTGCAGAGGAAAATAATCACAGTGGAAAGTTGTACAAATAAAGGTCAAAGCACTCTTGATGTGTCCTTACTACCCAAAGTCCTGTGACAGTGGGGACAAGAGAATGGGATAAAGTTTTCCAGAATATCACTTCAATTATAGGAGAACTGGACCTCATTTTTTCAGAAAGGCTTGTTAATCCTTTAGTCACTCACTTTCACATGCATTACCTAGGTCAGTGTGTGATCTGGTGCAAAAAGGACAGTTCTAACAGCTGCTGATGTAAGGTTGGCCTCCAGAAGGGATGAGCGCCTTTCCTATCCACAGCTCTGCTACCGTGGAGGAAGGAACGTTTCAGCTCAGCTCGCAGAGAATTACAGCTTTACCCTTATGCGGTTCAGTTGTTTACAATATACTGAACATGAAAACTTTCCCAAACATAATACTATTAATTTAATGTTTTATTCTTTGAGTTCCATAAGAGTGGTTGCAGGAGCTTACAGAAGGATCTCACAGCGTTTTGAAATTATGAAGCAGTTATAAATTATTTCTGTCAAGATTTGTTATTTTTTAAAATTAGACTTTATTGATACATTTTATATGTACATAATGATCATATTCATCATAGAGAATTTGTACCTGTACATGACATGACTTGTTATTGACCAATAGTAAGATCCATTTGTCAGATAACAAAGAAAGAAGATATTTCAGTTATATATTTTACTAGTATTATATATTTACTTAATCATAAACCAAACTATTTTCTTTAGGTTTCAATTACAGGTAACACTAATAGTAATAATAACAACATCTAAGAGAGTAGATTTAAAATCAGCGAGATGGTTAAAGGCTCAGTGTGCTTCTCACTCCTCAGGACATTTTCTGTGCTAATTTTGGGAGTTAGGTGGAAAACAATACTGATTTTAAATCTTGACAGTTTTGACTAATCCTATAAATATAGGTTTGACATATAAAAAGATTATTAGTTACATTTTTACCTATGATACTTTCAGAAATTTTATTTTTCAAAATTAGGTTTTTGTAAAGAAAAGAAACGTTCATGTAAAAAAGTAAGTTTAACAAACACAAGTTCAGTAAAGACTACAATATTAAAAATTATACATCCTTTGATCACTTAACTAAAGGTTATCTAGATAGCATCAATTAACATTTCCATGAACAACTTTCTTGGCATTTCCAAGACAGAAAGGGAGACAGAGAAAGAGAGGAGGATGAGGAGAGATATTTGTTTAATATTTTATAAAGAATATGGGATACAAGGGAGTGGGCAAGGATATGATGGGAAATATCCAAGTGTGTTGCATGTGGTAAAGCTGAAAGTTTGTCATGAAATTTGGTTTAATTTTATGTGTTTTAATTTGCAACCACATGCTATGTCCCAACGCAAAATGTATTTTACATGTGCTGTGGATTCCAGTAGAACTTAAAGTGGAGGGCTTGTCCAAACAGGAGGGTGGGCTAGGGGACCTTCACAGCCAGCTCTGTGCCGCGATTTCTGCAGAAGCCTCCAACACTTCTTGATTTTTCCTTCTGTCTCCTCTCCATGTATTGCTCTCTCTAGTTTCTGCCATAACAATAATCCTTATTGATGAGATATGTTATTGGTGGCATATTTTGCAGAGCATATATATATATATATATATATATATATATGTATGTATGTATATATATTGCAACAAAAGTTTAATTCAGCAGACTTAGAGGGTGCCCATTCAGATTTTCAGTGCTTCTTGTCAGATACTCTCTAATCCCTAGGAATTTTCTGACTGGTAAGAGGCCCTCTGCATACTTAAAGTATGGGTCCATGCTAGATGATAGTTCATGGTACCAGTGTGACAGTGACACAGATTCGTTTTTGTGTGCCTGAGGCTTTGGTTCATGGTATATCTATAGATGCTATATCTGAAGCCAGCAGTTAAGCTTAGTCATAAAGGTGCTTCACATCAGTGTGACTGACCACCAATGACAACCTTGGGTACTAAGGTTTTGCTGAGCTTTCCTGGTGGGCACATGAATTGCGAGGAGAATTAAGTGCTGTCCATGTGACACCCCAGTGAGAGGACAACTAGAAACTTGTCCCCTTATTACTCCAGAATTCAGCTGTATGCATCTTTATCCTTTGTGAATTTTAATCTGTATCCTTTTGATGTAATGAACTATCAGTTAAAAACCTTTACTGAGTAATTTGAATCCTTAGAGTGAGTTACTGAACGTAAGGACAGTCTTAGAGACCCCAATATAACAAGACTGATTAGCCCTACCACACCGGTGGCCATGAAGCATGCCCCTTCATGGCTGTATTATAATTTACTAACTCATTTTTATGCAACATTTTCAACATATTGAAGTTACTGTATTTTGCAAATGTAAAAAATATTTTTACTTGCATTTCCCATGTTCCACTTTTACTAGCAATGGCCTAGTAATGGGACTGAATACCCGGGCATCTTTAAAGATCTTTGTATTTTTTATGACACTTATTTTTCTATTAGAATACATAGTTTTTTATATTAATTTGTATTTTATTTTTAATAATTTTTAATAATTTGAGCAGGTTGGTGAGTTTACTTGAATTACAAAATATTTTAGAACAAATGTAATTATGTCACTTCACTGCTTAACAATGCATGATCTAAATACTGTATAGTGCTACAGATAAATAGTCTCTTTCCAAAAGCATACAGAAGATTCATAGACTCGCATATTTTTATTGCTTTGAAAGTGACTAAAACTGTGGCTAGTCCTTTAGTTTAAATTATTTATTTGGTTCTAAGGTATTACCAAATAAATTTCAGCCCTAGTTTTGTTACAGCAACTTTCAGGATAGTAGTATTTATCAATAAATAACAAACAAAAAAGGCTACACAGACACTACATAGAATTTGTGAAAAAATAAAGATTGTAAGTATCAATATCTTCCACTGAACAATTGTTTGTTAAATTGTTAGTTGTTCATGCCAAGTTAAAAGCAATCTCATACAGGTCAAATTGTTACTAAGAAGTTCCCTGGGAAGAAATTATTTAATGTTAGGCACACTCACTATGTGTCTAACATGATGTACATGTGAATAAATTTTCTAAAAATATGTATCAATGGAAATTGGCTAGTCTTCAGAAATGAGAAAGAAAGAGAGACAGAGAGAGAGAGAGAGAGAGAGACAGAGAGAGAGAGAGAGAGAGAGAGAGAGAGAGGCCTGTTAATTATGAGCTGGATACTAGAGGAATTGTAGATATCCTTTTTCTTATTTTAAAGATAACGATATATAAGACATCCTTAAACTCTAACTCACCAGATTAATACTAGAGAAACAGAATAATAAATGGTCTTTCAGTATTTGTGTATTTTCTCCTATAAATAGTATATTACTATTATATAACTATTATTAATAGTAATATACTAAATAAATAGTACATTATTATTTATTTAGAACTTAACTGTACCTCATATCATTTCTGCAACTGGGATATTATTTTACAGGGTAGAACACACCATTGCTAATTTTAAGTACCATTATTGTTACTACTATCATGAAGATTATACTGTGAATGTTATTAATATGAATGATGCATTTTTTGCATTTAAAGTATTTTCATACACATTTTCTCACTGTTAGATGGGCAGTGATTACACTCTTTTGCCCCTCTTAGACATACATAGAGAGACTTGGGAGAGGAACCTAGTTAATAAAAACTTTGCATATGATTGTAGCAATTTAGGGTTTACGCAGAGCCCACCTTGGTGAATTTGTTTCTCGAGTATGAGGCCTTTCTGGTGAAACCTGAAATTTTAGGTAAAAATAAATGGTAACTGAGAAAGGTTACTTGCCTTGCCCAGACTCATAATTGGTACGATAAGTAACAGAGTTGTTGCTTTCCATTCGCTCATTCACTTACTCACTCAGGACTCTTTTGAGGGCCTATGATGTGCCAATCATTCATAAATGGTGAGGGCAGCATCTTTTTGTATGTGGCTTCTTGCCTTTAAGGAATACGTAATTTAGTAGGGACACTCAGCATGACATCATACAACCAAAATACAATGTCTTCCTCGGGGACAGAGTGATGAAAGTGTGGTGGCGGCTTAGAGGAAGGAATGATCACACAGCTGGCGTGGCACAGAAATGATTAGCCCTGTTGGCAGAATAACAGCATTTGGAGTCTCCTGTTGTCCTATAGAAGGGCCACGAGGTGCCTCAGAACAAGTCCAGAAAGAAAGCCTGAAACCATGTTCTGTCACCATCTCACAATAGTGGAAAAAGGATATTACGACTTGGAGTAAAAAAATCATTACCTTTTGAACCTAAGGTATATTCTTACACAGTGTGGATGCACAGTTTTTTATTTTTAGAATTATTATCTTAAATAGGGTTTGTCTAATCACGTGACAGCTAAAGACCATTGAACAAAGTTTAGTATTTGTAGAAAAAGATTCAAAAGGAATTTAAAAACACAAAATTCTCCCATTGATATGCATGCTCTTTCTTTAGTGTGGACTATTTCCAAAGCAAGACCTCTGCATGTATAACTGATGCCTGCCTCTTGACAATGCTCATGAGACGTGTTTGTGTAATAGTTTATGTAATTCGATATAATTTAATTGTTGTGACATCACTGAATGTTTGTCTTCTTTATAGATTTTCCTGGTTATAAATAATACTGTTTCTAAGGGCTGCTGTTGTTGTTGCTTTTGCAGTTCTGGGCAGTTTAACTCAGTACTCTCACCCTGAACTATATCCCCAATCCCTTTTGTATGTTTTGTTTTCAAGTGAGATTTCTCTAAACTACTAAATTGCCCATACTGGGCTCAACATTGCCATCCCCTTGCCTCAGTCTTCAGAAGGGCTAGATCACAAGTATGTACCATTACACCTGGCTCTAAGTTTGGGGGGTATTTTTTAAATTAATTTGTTGTACTTATGTAGATTATTATTTTCCTAAAATAAATTCTCAGTAACAAAATTTCTGGGTTAAAAGTGTACCTTCTCTTTTAAGCATTTGATATATGTTAGCAAATTTGTTCTTCAGAAAGCTCACCCTGGCTCATACTACCGTTAGCGCTGACTTACTGGAACTTTAGACTTATTTAACCAACTCCCATATTATTCCTACTAGGAATATGCAACTCACGTGTTATCTGCTATTAATGTTTTCCTCAGCTAATTTTGATAACATATAATGGTTTTAAAATAAAGATTTTGGCATGGTCAAATCTATGTCATCTCTTTTTTCAATGCATCTACATCTTCCAATAGTTTTTGTTTTGTTTTGTTTTAAATTTAAGCTTAAACATCATGACAGGTTTTTAAGCAACAGACTTACATACCTATCAATACATCCAGTGTCAAAAACATAGGCTACTGTGAGGATTCCTGAAGCAATGTAGTGCTTCTAGAAATGAGAAAACATTGATCATAGGTCAAAATTCCATACTATAGATTGGAGCACATATGTCTTCAAGGAAGGCAGATACTTTAAGTAACTTTCAAGACTATCATACCAGACTTTCCCTTTATTTTAAGATACAGGGGATATTCTGAAGTGTTTTTAATCCCCTCAAAATTAGGCGAGAGTCTTCAAAATCTGCGTATCATAGATAGTACTTAAACATTGCTAAATGACTCATCCTATATAGAAATTATCCACTCATTTCCTCTCACCACTTTTGTCTGTGGACAGAAGTTATGACAAGGAAACACCGTGTTGCCTTGTCAGCATCTCCACTCTCTCAGGATGAAACGTTGGCAGGTTTTCAGTGATCAGTGCTAAGCCAGCCACAGCAGAAATGCATCAAGACTTCAGTTGACCTCTATGATCCCAGGTACCCTGAGAGACCCTTTTCTCAGCCAAATAACAAATGTAGGACACTAATTCACAGGGCTGCAGTAAGAAGGCTGTAAACTTCAAAACTGGTTTGACGATTTTCCTCTTGTATCTTGGTGAACAAGATAGAGCATGCCTGACTGAAGTCATGGACTGTGTGCATAAGTTGGGTGACTGCTATGATCAAAAAGTATTCTGCTTAATAACTGACATCTAACCAGAAGGAGCTCAGTTTTTCTCAACATTCTTATCTGTGACTCAGATAAGGATTTAGAAGCCTAACCCAACAATTTTATAGGTGTCACAATGGCTCACATAGTTGATGGCAGGATCACAATTTTAAAAGAGCTCAACATGGTACACCAATGGCATAAAATGTAGTAATGTAAAATATGATGGTTTTGATATAAGATTTTATACTAATGATCCATAATACCTCAACTACAGATGCAGAGTCCTGGGAACAGTGTGGCAGGTAATGATACAACGGTGGCTTGCCAGTCACCTCTGCAGCCTTAGTTAAGTACAACCTGTCCATATGAGATAACGAGGTGCCCTAGGAATTTTATGAAATTTGGTCTCATTAATAGGAGTCAAATATCAGAAACAAAAGAGTTGACAACCTCACCTGAAATGTTTAAGATAACAGTTTCAATAAGGCTTTCTTCCATGGAGGACTCCCTGGAGAAAAGTTTGACAAATTGTAGGAAGGGAATGTTCTTAAGGCCATTAATAAATGGTTGGACATGTTTATACTTTGGTTTCTACAACCTGGGGCATTATGTAAATGTTCTTTGTTTTTCAAGACCTTAAAACTTTTGAATAATACTGACCAGAGATATTATGTGTAATGTCCCTCACTCTGGCCTTGTTTGAAGTTTCCTCATGATAAAATATGGTTTTACATATTTTCAGCAAAGGTTCTACGACAGGGACATAGTGCCCTCCTCAGAACCTTAACTCAGTAGTCCCTATATCAATGCCCTAATACTGCCAAGGTTAAAAGTGGTTTCCACCAGTTGTCTCCACTGTAAAATGACAATTAATAAGTGCCTTTTCCTTCATAATTAATAAGTGCCTTGTATAGAGATACAGAACAGCACACCTAAAACACTGGTTATTTTTGGCATCTACTTTGTGCTTCATGTTTAATGCAATTTTGAAGTATCTGTCAAACAGTGATTGTTTGCACCATTCCTTCCATATTTACAAATTGACTTTCTTAATTTAGTAATTGGTTCAACTAATTTTATACAAGTATAGACATAAAAATCAGAGTAGTAATAATACTAACAGTAATCAAAATAGTAATATTTGTCTTGTTCTATGAGTAATAATCCATTTTTCTTTGGATTTGACTATGAGAATTACTTAAAATTTTCCCTTGTGCACTTTCAACATCCTTTAACATACATTCATCATTTTTTGAGCACTTTTCTGATTTCTGACACCATAGAACATTAAGGGTTATCTTGTATGTTTTCTTGTCTGAGTCCTGGAAAAAATCATAAAGGATTTCATAGAAGTAGCCATTTCTTCTTGGAATACAGGTTCTTCTTATTGGCAAATGTTATTTAAAAACCAAGATCTGGATTTGTGTTTATTGTTAATAAGTTATAATTTATTCCAGTCCATCTTAGCAGAAAGACTTAAGAAATATGAGTATGCATAGACACACGTACTATTTGTTCTACCAGGCTATCCGTTAATATTTTAGAAACTGTGAGTTCAGGGATGGGATGTGGTTTGGGGGTGGAGCGCCTTCTTAGCTTACTGAACTGCTGGGTTCAGTTTTCAGCACCACAGAAGAGAAAATAAAAGAAAAGAGACTGCAATAAATATGAATTCATGCTGCTACTTCTGAGTCCAATCCATCCCCACAGGTGTGATTCTAACGTGTCTCTTCTCTGTTCCTCCTTCTTCCACTATGAGAACCCTAGATTTCTTTCTCCACCACCAATGTGCACTTTAAAATAAATTTTTATGCCTGAGAAATATTCCTGCCATGTATTAGTCTGCTTTCTGTGACAACAATTGAATGACTTTATAAGGAAATATTTATTTAGCTTATATATAGGTCTGAGGATTCAAAGACACAGCGCACTCACCGTGTGGGGCTGGGAGGGCGGCATCCTTGTGGCCAGAGCACACATCACGGGAGAGGCCACACAGGCGAAGGAAAACCCAGAGCAAAGGGAGTGGCCGGCCTTGCTCTTTTCATAACAACTACTTCAATGCTTTGTGAGGATGAAACCCTAATGACTCAAGGATGCCTCACAAGACCCCACCTCTAAAGGTTCCATTTCTTTTAACATCACTACACCAGGAACCAGTCCCTCAACATATGAACCCTTGGGGCACAAACTGCATAAAAACCATGGTTACTAGCATTGCTCTAAAACTCAGAATTACACCAAAGCTGTATGGACCAATGGAAGTGTGACTCTCCTCTCCTCCCTGCTTCGCCATTCTTATTGCCCCATTCTTTTCTCTTCTCACAGCCCCTGTTGCTTACCAGTCTCATCCGTTTCTGCTTTATCCTTAATAGTTTTGCACAGGTAAACAGATGCATGTGTATTTTCCTTTCACATTTAAAGAATATAAAAACTGATGTACTATGGATACTTTTTGCACTTTTCATTTTTCACTAATCACTAATCCTGAAAAGCATCACGTGTCAGCTCATGGAGCTCTTAATTCTTGTCTACAACTGCTTCCTATTCAATAGTGCAGATGTACCATAGTTTATTCAACTATGGGTATTTAGGTTCTTTCGTATATTTTATGATTACAAATATTAGTATCAGATTTTTGGTTCTTAGTCTCTCAATTTTTAAAGACATCTTACTATATTACTATAGTAGAGTTTCTACTGTATGCAAGATTATCAGACATTTGTGACACAGTTTGAAAATACTTTTCCACTGGGGTGGTTGTCTTTTGACTTTGTGGTGTATTGAAGAGAGGGAGAAAGAAGTTTATGTAGCCAGCCAGATAACAATTCTTTTCTATTTCTGGATTTTGAGTCATATTTCAAAAATATTTTTCTGTAAATAGGTAAAAGAAAAATACAACCATGAATTTATCTGATACTTACGACTTCATTTTTAAAACTTGGATAAATTTGGAGTTCATTGTTCGATGCAATGTAATTATATTTGCAAGTGTCTATTCAGTACCATTATTTACAAAGGTTACCTCTGTTCAAGTGATTTCAGCTACTATTTTTATAATACACTAAATTTCTTGTGTATTTAGGTCTATTTCTAGATGTTACTTTTTATTCCACTGGTCTGATTTTCTCTTCATGTACCAATATAATGTTTTAATTACAGAAGCTTATCAAACTCTGCAAAGTTTTAATTTAAATGTGAAAGCTGTTGGGAAACAAAGTTCAGCTCACACTTTTTAACAGTCAGCTCTTTTCCAAGAGAGAATATTTTGTTTTGTTGTCCATAAAGAGTTTCAAGCCTTTCTAGACTGGACTATTGCTTCTCAGACTTTAATATTAGGACCACTTAAGGATCTTATTTAAGTCAATCACCTGAAGATGTGTTTTTTAGTTTAGTAACTACAATAGAAACAGAGGAATCCCCCAGTTACTGGAAAACATAAATAGAGTCTGTTTGAAGCCTCACAAGTAATACAGTGAGCAGAGAGAACATAAGAATCCTGATAAATAAAAATATACATATTATTAGGCTTTGTACAATGTTTTTCCACCTGGATAATAGCATTCCATGAACATTCTTGTGAATAACCGATCCCCTTATTTAAAAGTTACCAGACCCTAGGTCCTATAAGAAAAAAAAACTGGAAGAACATATCTCTGAAACTTGATGACAAACAGCATGAATTTAGGAATCAAGTAATCAATTTTAGATACAGACTATGCCACTTTCTGAGCCACTTGAGGCATTTTCTCAACCCTAACTCTAATGCTCTCATCCATAAAATAAAGATAATTATTGAATCTCTGCTCAAAGCCATTGTGAGGTTTAAATGATAACATCTGTAAAGCACTTAGGAAAGTATCCCATAAGTGGTTGCTATTACTACAGAAAGTTCACGCTCATGTGGGAATAGACCAATCACAGCTTTCTTCTTTGGGATGCTCCTCATACCCACTTGACAGGGTCCTGTTGTCTGTGAGAGACTGAGCTTTATTGGCCTCTGAGGAAGTCTTGATTGACCTGTATGTGCTCTATCAGAATCCTAGTAGCTTATGGTTTGCACTAGAGATCCCCAGACACAGATAGCTGATATAGCAAGCCTTTGAAAGGCAAAAGGTTTGTGTTTCATGCATTTAGATCTGTATCACTCTTAGTGTAACATATGGCATGTAGAATACATCATTTTTCTAGACTTTTATTAAACAGAATAAGAAGAAAATCTTATCTTTTACGAACGGGTTTTCAACTACCAGTTATGCCAATATATCTATGAATTACTTGAGAATGCCAGTTAGAGTGATAGTCTTTACTCCTTAAAATGTTTGTATATTACAGCTCTGTAATATTTTATTAAATTGTGCTTATCTTCTCCACTTAAGGAAGATTGATACATGGTGCATATTAGCACTAAAGAAAGCATTCACAATTTACCTCCCCAACAAAATATCTAGTTTTCATGGAAGACACACGGGAACACCATGTAAGCAGGCATGCATACACATGTACACATGGGGCACACACAGAGTGAGACAACTGAATCCTTCATAACATGATCATTTAAGTTTATATCCTCAGCAGCAACTAATAGGAATATAGTGAAGGTTCAATAAACATTTATTAAAAGAATGAATAGAATAATTATGTAATTACTTACTGAGAGAGATATAGCAGTAAGAATATTATAAACTTGCACCCATGGTGAGTATTCAGCCATATATTACATTTTCTACTAAAAATTGTTTCAATTACTAGAACTATAGTTTTTTTATATTATTCAATAAAACTCTTTTTAGTACAAATATCTTTGTTGTTTCAAGCAGATAAGGGCTACAAAGTGATTCTACCAGGTATTTCTTCTTCCTACAGGAATAGTAGATGCTCTCAGGGAATCAGTTACTTAATTCCCCTAATCACCTATTTCTTTCTTCCCTCCTTATTCCATGCTTGGAAACTTCAACATTCCCCAGTGTACTAATAGCTGACCCTGGAAACTGGCAGAAACCAAAACCTTCTCTTGAAAACAGCAGGCTCCATATGGTTGCTTCAAGCATGGATGGTGACCCTGCCAAGTCTCCTGCAAAGGGATTTTACACAGCAGAGAGGCAAATGTGTCCCTTTAAATGTTAGTCATTGAGCCAGAGAGAAGAAATCGCCTTCCTGATGAAAGGCAGTTAAAGTACTTTTCAGCCTCTGATCCGTAACCTATAGGAAGTTTTGTACAATGGCGGCTCAATGCCAAGCATTAAAAATAAATGTAATCATCAGATGATTAGCTATAAAATCTTCCCTCAAAAAATGATAGGGCTGTCAGTTACAATCAAACACACATATGCATTTTGGAGGACAGAGAGACCAAGAATAACTTCGTGTAGATGAAACCAGCACTATACGTGTGTGAGGGTAACAGAGGCTATGACATAGCATATGAAGTCAATGGCGGAGTTGTTATTATTTATACATGAGTAAAGATTACAAATGCAAGCCCGAGCTCAGATCTCTCACCCCCTGGATCTGTGAAACCTGTCACTCAGTCTCCTGCGGTGTGTCTTCCTGTCTCGGAGCCATTGGACCACCTGCTGCCAAGACTCTCATCTACTGCTTTGCCCGAAGGCCTCGATGATAACAGCATTGATTCCAATGTACATCTAATTACTTCTCATAATCTATTCATTTCACAATAGTGTAGTGAAACATCTGTCACATCGTAAACTCTTTAGTAGCCTTATCAAACCACCAAAACACACTCTGCTGCCAGTTGGCAGCTTCTTCAGTTTCCCCTTTATTAATATGAGGCAAACATTTCTAGTCCTTTTTGCAGCTTTAGATGAATTTCCCCAATGACCAGTGAAGCAAAACTGGGCAAACTGCAGCTTGAATGTCTGTATATTACCTATTGAGGGACAAATCTGGATGTCATGCGCAAATCAGTTAAAATAGCACTATTGCCTTGAAGGAATTGTCTCTAAATAAAGTTCTTTCATTCTTAATGGTGAAAGATCAGGCTCCTTCCTGGGCTTCAGTGTGTCTGATTAATTTACTAAAATAAGCCTCTGGGACATTATTGCCTTTGAATAGGATATTGCACAGGAAAGCTTTACACCTTCATAGGCTTAACTTTACCTTTGAGAGAATTACGCTCTTTCCTTTTTCTCTTCTTTTTAATTTTCTCTTCTCACCCTTTCTCTTCATCCCAATTCCCTTTTTCTGTGCCCCTTTGCAAAAGATCTGGTACAGAGACCTATCCATGTCATAGTTGATTAGAAAAATACTGCTACTCTCTGGTAATAAAGCCTACATACTGTTCTAAGCACTATGCAGACACAGTAGTATCTTCTAGGAAAGAGATGTATATCATCAGGTTCTGATTGCTGATGGACTTTCTTCAACTTCTCCTTCAGTACCAGGTTGGCTCTTCCTGTTCTAGAATAGCTTTTCCAGGGAGAGTTATTCAATCTTTTCTTTATATTCTCACAAAAGCTTAGCATCTCTATTTATGCACTTAATACAATACTTCAGACTAATTGTTGTATGTATCTGCCTTTTTCTAGATGATACACCCCTCAAAGATAAAGAGTCTGACTTCTTCATCTATGTATCCCAGCAACTTGCTGGGTGTCTGGCACCCCAGACAATGCCAAATAGATACAGAAGATTTTCTAGGTCACTAAAAATCAAAACAACTACAGGTTTGGGAGCTGTTTCACATACACTGGGAAGTATAACTCCCTATACTCTGGTCTAGAAGTAATAACCAGTGTGCATATATACCAAACACTAAGTCCTTCATGTATATCAGCTCATCTGTTCTATGCAGTGGTTACTATCATGACCTTACATTCGTTCTTTATTTTTTGTACTGGGAATCAAACTCAGGACCTTGCGCTTGCCAGGCAAGTACTTGTGCCACTGGGCCATATCCCCGGCCACTATCACGATCTGTAGTTTATATCTAAAGGACTGAGATGCAGAGAGACCAAAGGCCTTGCCTCTGGTTGTACAGCTAGTGAGTGATAGACTGAGCAGCCTGGCTTGAGTGTCCTCTTGACTTACACTATACAGCCCCTGTAATGGGAAAATGTTCCTGCAAATAATTTTTTATCATCAGACTAGTTCCTAGAAATACTAGATGTTGAAATACAGGGTCAATTTCTCAAGCATTGCGTATGGGTTTATAGGACTGCATGTGGCCTTCATTTACATGGTGTTTTTCCAAGTAAATTCAACATTGCTTTTTGATATCACAAAAACAAGGGACATTTCTCATGTCTATAGAGGAAATTGATGATTTTTCCACATTTTCAGTACAAACTAGAGGAAATCATTTCTGATGCAGCTATAAAGTTTTTAAAAATCCCTCTAAGAAAGCAGATAGATGTTTAAAGTTTCTGCAGCAATATTCCCGGAATTCACCGGAAGATAACTTTATTTCTTGTAAAGCATTAGAGAGCCACAAAATAACTACTTCAGACTATTATTATCCTGGATTGAATTTACTGCTAAAGCCCAGAGATAAAAACTGTGTCATATTATACGTTCCCTCAGACAATAACTCCCTGAGTCCCAAGACGGCAAGGCTTGAAGTAAAGCAACTGTTTGTCTCTATTGTCTCTCCATTTGTTTGGCCTATAACTCCATGAACCAGCATAGAACAGAATGCACCTAACAGGCTTGCTGTCCATTTCAGCACATCCCAAGAGAGTGTGTACCTCTGTGAACCACAACCTGGCCTGTTCTAAAATGGCAAAGCCTAGAAGGACCAGGTTTTTCCAAGGCAGCAGAACTGAATGAAAGCTCACCATCACAATTCCTGAGGACTGCACACCCATGGTGAGGGCCAATTATACTACATCAAGGAGCTCAACATAACTTTGCAAGAATTCACCCTGTGATAAAGGAAAGAGAGATCAACGATGAAGAGCTAGGAGTTGGCCTCAGTTTTGGGTTCAGATTTATTTCTTCTTGTGGAATGGGTGACCTTGAGCAAATTACCTTCCTAAATCCCAATCTCTTCACTGGTCATGATAGCAGTATTTGTTCCAAAAGGCTACTGGGAAGGAAACATATGAAAAAACACTTAGGAAAGTACTACCTTCTGTGCATAAGTATTTTCCAATCAATGCAGGTACAGCACCTTCCTATTTCACTATTCATCCCCATTTCAGAAAGAAAAGGCAAGTGAGGATCAAAGAGTTTAAAGCCAATACTGTGATGTATTCCACTTCTTTACTTTTAAAATTAAGATTAAATCTTGAAATTCTTTGAATATTTTACTGGTATATTTTAATCAAAATTTTCTACTTTTTAAAATGTTAGATGAGGGCTGGGGATATAGCTCAGTGGAATAAGCGCTTGCCTAGCAAGCGCAGGGTCCTGAGTTCGATCCCCAGTACCGCAAAAAAAAAAAAGAAATGTTAGATGATATCTCTGCAAGATAGACAGTGTTATTACAGAATTTGATTCAACCAGTTAGATATCAACTACTTTCCAGTTCTAAATTCCTAAAAGTACACAATATCACATAATGTTTCTCCGAACAAACAGTAGATCTGGTTTAGGACCAGGAATTTCTCCTTATGAAAGTTCTAGAAAGCAATACTATGTACAGAGTAATTTATAGACCAGGCACTGAGGATTATTATTGAGGCCAGTGCAGAAAGAGCACGTGCAGTCAAGGAAGAGGCTACCATGAGAAGCACCATCAGAAGAAGCTCCAGGAGCAAATCAGAGGGAGCACAACTTGGCAGGGTAGACAAGACGGAGATAAGAGCTATTCTGATGTCTTGGTTACTTTTCTCTCACTGCTGAGACAAAGTACCTGACACCCAAAATTAAGAAGGAAAGGCTTACTTAGCTCATAGGTTGTGGAGCTTTGAGTCCATACTTGGCTGACTCCAAGGCAGAGTGGCACATGGCAGAGGACAACTTTTCATGGAGGAGGAAAACAGCAAAATCAACAAGAGCACAAAGGCAGGAGCAGGGGCAAGCAACCTCTTTCCCTCCCTTACATTGTGTGCAAACTATCCACCCCAGGGCAGGTTTAGCCCTCACACCTATAACTCCAGCATTGGACTATGGATCAGTGAAAAAACTAGAAGCCCACCCCATGACTGCATGAGGATTTGGGGGAATGTCCAGACACAAGCCATAACATCTGAGTAGTGAGAAGCCATTCCCACCTAAGAGAACAGCAACTTCAGGCTCCTAGAGCTTTTCAATCCGTAGTTGGCTCCTTCAGAGCAAAGAGTGCCAGGATACTTGAGGTGACCTATTCTTGACTTTTAATTATTGCCAGTTCTCTGTGTGCAAAGTCAAGATGGGTTTGCTTTAGAAAGTGAGGAAGTTATATATGGAGGATCTCCTTTAGCTGATATCGTTCAATCCTTTGTTATTCTGTGGCCCAGATAATAAAATATGAGTGTTCAAGTCCCTGGCCACAAGGGTTAGAAAAATCTCCTGATAGCTCAGCTTGACCACAGGCCTTGCTGACTGCACAGAATGTGTGGAAATGCTTTGTCCCTCTTAAATTGCCCTTGTCCACAGACACTGGAAAAAGTGACAGGGTAATACAGTTTTCCCACTATTAAAAATAAACTATTATTTGAGGCCCAATGTAATTTAAGATTTGCACTTTTGTGCACTTGTGATACTTGCAAGCATATCTACATTACATGGTAGGAGTTCTCTTTTATACCCTAGTATTCTATGGTTTACCATGTACACACTAAAGATACAGTGATTTTTAGATACTTAGATTTCTGAAATAGCTAGCTGAAGTCCTCACGTGTTCTTTTATAATCTTGACTTGAATGGGAATTATTAAAGGACAGGTGAATCCTTACTAATGTGGTTCTATGTGGTATCAAAACAAGAGAACTGCTTTCCTGAGGGCAGAGAACAACGGGCAAAAGACAGTTCAAGTAAAAGGAGACATCTTAGTACTGTGAGGAGAAAGGGGAGTTGAACTGGCCAGATGGGAAAACATGGATGTACATGAACTTTGTCCGCTACTGTCACTTTTCTTTTCAACCTCACCGTGGATATGTAGGGAACATCTCAGCATTCTCCTGTTCTTGGTTTCCTGCCAGCCTTGCAATCTCCTTGCTGCCTGAACTACGCCCTGACTCTGATCCACTCTTCACAGTCCTTTCACACATAATTCCTTACTCCACACACTGCTTGGGCATCAGCTAACTAATCTTCTCTTTTGTCCAATTTCTAGCCTGAAGATTTCTGAGGAGACTTGGTAAGAAAGAAAGCTTGTGAGGCCTCCTCAGAGAAAAGGTTCACCTTGATAATGTGGGTAGAAGCCAAGCACAGAGCATTTCCTTGGAGAGAGAGACACATCTGCTTTTCTTCCTTCCTTCCTTCCTTCCTTCCTTCCTTCCTTCCTTCCTTCCTTCCTTTCTTCCTTCCTTCCTTTCTTTTTCTTTCTTTCTTTCTTTCTTTCTTTCTCTTTGCTTTCTTCCTTCCCTCCCCTTCTTTCTGTTTCTCCCTTCCCTCCCTCCCTCTTTTCTTTTTTTTTTTTGTTTCTCCATACTAGGGATCCAAACAGGGCTATATCCCTAGCCAGTTTTCATTTTTATTTTGAATCAGTGTCTAAGTCACTGATATTCCCAGGCTTGGCTTGAACTTGCAATGCTCTCATCCTCAGCCGCCCAGGGTGCAGGGATTATAGGGTGTGTATTGCGTCCAGGTTACACTGTGTTTTTATGTTTCACTCATTTTCATTCCCCCAGCCCAAGGGCTACCATATTTGTGTCTATTCCTCAATCCCTCTTATGTCTCTAAAACTGTCACTCTTACTGCTCAACAGAGCAAAAAGTACAGAGTGGTTGGGGCCCATTAAAAAGAAAAGGACCTAATGCCAGGCTTACATGATTCAGCTAAAAATGTGACACAGATCAGGAAAGAGATGTGAGGCTTACATGAGGAGATCCTCTTAAAAACAGCACTTCACTCTTCCCCTTTAATTTCCAGAAGAATTAAAAGCATCATACCATAGTGATATATGTACACCCATGTTTATAGCAGCACAGTGTGTAATAGTTAAATCTTGGAAACAACCTAACTGTCCACCACCTAGAAAATGAATAAAAAAGATGTGGTCTTTTCATACAATAGCACACTATTCAGCCATAAAGAAGGATAAACTTGATTTCACAATATCTATTGTGAAGTAGATATTGCTATTTTCATGAAGAAATTGCTCAAAAGGACAGAGGAACTAGGGTGGGGGAAAGGGGAACAGAAAGAATGGAAAAGGAAAACAATACAAAATAGTTATGCTACAAGTTCCTCTTAGTTCATTGAAAAGAAAGGTTTGTGCTAATATTGTTTGGAGAATTTTTATGCCCGTATCTTGTACTCTTGAGTAACTACTTTGAAAATAACAATATTCTATGTATTAACTATTGTTATTCTCCTATTATTCTCTTATGGAATTTTGTTTAATTTTTTCCATAAAATAAAAAACAGCATTTCAAAAAGTAGAAAAAAACAGCAAGGTGCAACTTAACAAAAATGAAAGAATAGAAGTGAAAATTTGTGGAATACAAAAGGTGAAAGTGGAAAGGAGGATTTTAACTAGTTGAAATGTACTTAAAATTTGCTGCTTGAGGTATTTTGGATGATGCACAATTAGTAAAATACTGCTTCTGTCTCCCAAGACTCACATTCTATAGGATAAAAGTAAATCTGTGTGTGTCCGAAGCCATAATCTAGAGCCACAGAAGCAATATCCAAGAGGTAGATTCAGAAAACAGGGCACAGAGATGAATTTCATCATCTGGGAATGTCTCAGTAGAAGCTGTGCTGTGACCTGGATGGTGGGCAGTTAGGGCTATAATATACAAAGAAGAAAAGGAAAAGTGATAGGAAGAGCTTTCCAGGTAGGTAATTTGGCATGAGCAATTAAAGGAGACATGGCACAACCAGGTAACAGCCCCGTGTCTCATTCATCCATTCATTTAACAAACATACATTGGAGCCTGCACTAAGCACAGGGGAAAGAAGATGAATCTGTCTTGTTCTCTACACAAGATTTGTCCACCATTGTTAACACTGGAGTGTGTGAAGGGTGTTGGATCTAAATTCCAATGGGTCATGTACCATCAAACAAAACACCTGAGCTTTGTTTTATACTTTCTTGCAGAGATGTCCCATTCCCTGAAGTGAGCAATTGCATTACCAAACATGTGTTTGGGAAAGTAACTAAAGAAATAATATAAAGTCTAAGAGATCTTGAAAAACTTTCATTAGTGTTGTAGTTTAGGAAACAGCAGAAAGCCCAGCATCATTAAATTTATAGAACCCAAATGGGTAGAATCATAGAAAAATAGCTTTCCTCTTTTGAGGGACACAGGCAAATAGATTGGCTCTTCTTACATTGTGTCATCATACTGTGTGACCTTAATACCCCGTGGCAACACCTGTGGAGACAAGAAACAATTCCTGTGTTCATATACCAGTTAACACACCATCAACGCCATGCTGAGCTCGGGTTTCCAGATGGCCAAGCCATGGCCAGTGAGTGAGGGGAACTGAGCAGGCACTAACATTTCCCTAGGTCAGGACAGTGAAAATACAATGAGGGGATTTCAGTAATTCTCTGGGTGGTGAAGTCATTAAACTCATGTTAGGCCCCCAAATAGCCTTTTAATATCCTTTAAGTCCTTTTCTTTATGCCTCTGGCTAGAACTGCTGATTTAAATATTTTTAGCTTTAACGTAAGATCTACCCTTCTAGCAAATTTTGAAGTACACAGCACAATATAATTAATTATGGGTTCTATGCGACAGATATAGCAGACCTTTAGAACTTATTTATCTTATGTAACTGAAACTTTGTATCCTTTGACTAATTCATCCCAATTTCCCCTTCCTTCTAGCCCCTGACAAACATCACAAGAGGTTAGATCTTATATTAGGTATTTGTATCACAAAAATGTAGCAATATTTAACTTTAAAATGGAAGTAGTCTTTTGGAGGACCTAGCTAAGTTTATGGCGTAGACTGTGGACATAGTTTCACGGATGGATATGTATCTCTAAGCTCAATTGTGTATATTAAATATATACAGCATTTTGCATGTGAATTATACCTACATAATGTAGCTTAAGAAAAGGTAAATTATAAATATCAGTAGACTTAGAGCCTGTTTCATTCTAACATCTTCTCTCAGTCCAATAAAGATGAAGGCACCTTCATCTTTCATATTACGGTAATCATGCATCCTTTTATGTCACTGCTGAATATTCACCTTAGTCTTCACTTCTGAGTTAATGAGTCCAGGAGTTATTCTTGTTCTCCATCAACACTGTTTAAAAAATTCTTAGCACTAGCTTTTCTATTTCCTCCAAAACTCCTGAGTTTTGCAGTTTATCCATCCTCTCTTTGAACATACGTGTTTCCCTTAGGTGGCCCATTTGATTAGAGCCAGGAAATTACTGCTTTAATCTTGGGTCAGACACAAATTGGTAGAGGGAGAAGGCAAGTTATGTAAACGCACTGTGCTATAATTTTTCGAGCCATAAAATAAGGAATAGCTCCTGTCTCACAAGGGGGCTATGAAGATTATGCAGAAAATGCTGCGCAAAGGCAGTGCATTTGAAGAAATAATAATAGTAATAACAATAATAATAATCATAAATAATCATAGTGCACTAATGATAGAGGAAATTAAATTTCAGGCTCTTTCTTCCAAGAGTGAACATACTGAATTTCTGCCCACCAGTCTGCTTCAGCTGAGAATAATAAAAATCTGCTCCTCCTCCTGTGGCATCAGAAAAAGATATGTGATTAGCACCTAATACGTGCTGCTGTGGTAGACACTGGAGATATTACAGCTCTTAAGGTTATCGGGAAAAGACTGAATAATGATAAGTTTCATATAATCACAATTGTTATTTTTATTGTAAGATGAGTTATTTCATATGTTAGAGTAAGATTATTAACTTAGAGCTTTTTAAAATATATTCTCTTTAGTTGAAAACTATTGCAAAAGAAATCCTCATTTTGTCCATACCAATTAATATAAGAGAAAAATGGTTTTTTATCTTTACCATTCTCCTCTATGTGGCTTGAAAAGTAAAAGGATGCAGGAGGGAAAAGGAGACAGGGAAGTGAAGAGCCGAGAGCCAGCCTTGTTCTGGGTGTTTTTATACCTAGACTCTTACATATGTCTTTCATGTCTTCTGTTACAATGTCCTGGATCTTGCAATGATTTCCTCTGCCATAAGTTCTATAGCGGATCAATCAGTGAGTGCTTCTTTCTCGTACTGTGACATAAATAGTACCTTAACATTATTTTCCCACTGTGTCTAATGGAGGAATGATTTCACCATGTAAAGCTAACAACAGAGGCACATTCCTGATGGGCCCTGGGCTGCAGCTTACTAGACTCCAGGTCACAAGGTACCAGGGCTGGCATTTTACCTGTTTTGCTCTGCAGTGTTCCCAGGGACTCCATCCTTTGTCCCACTCTCTTGACCTCTAGGCCCAGGAGGTATTCAATTTCGATGGACAGAGCTTCACTCTGTTGTTAATTCTAAGAGAGAATAGATTCCACATTTTGACTAGCATAAACCATATGCAGAAGGACGGCATATCTCAAGCACGCAAGTTAGGAACTATTTTCACCTCCAGAGATATTTCAATATGTAGAATCCATGCATAAGCATCACTACAGAAGATCTATGAGTAAGATTGTTTCCCTTGAATATAGTTTCCATCAAACATCTGCAGATTACTGTTTTGATATTCAGTGACTCTTACCTTAGGGGAGAGCAAGGAAATGGATTGAGAACATTGTCCTGTCCGTTGCTCTAAAACTGACCACCACTACATTCTTACCTCTGGCCTGTCAAAGATCCTGAGGAATCTCTTCAATCTTTCATCCTTCAAAGATTATTTAATTAGCATTTTCTTTAGGCCAGACACTGTTCTAGGCACTTTGGATAATGCCACCAATAATTAGATAACAAGTTTCTGGCTTTGTGGGGTTCACCTACTAATAAAGATAAAAGAAATAGAAAACAAATAGCCAAGATAGTTTCAGATACTTATAAGTGTTGTAAAAGTTCTGTAAATATGAAGCGTGTGGAGCAACAAAAGAAGGCTAATTTTAGTAGGTCTGATCTGTGATGCTAATAATTCAGAAGGAACTAGCAAAGCAAAGAACCTGAGAAAGAAATTTCCAGGCAGAAAGAATTATGAATGCCCAGGCCTGGAGACAAGAACAAGCTTGTTCAAAACAAAAAGAAAAAAATGAAGAGTATACAACTAATATTGAAAGGCAGGTGGGAAACAGATCAAAAGGGCCTTGTAAACCTTAATGAGGAGTATGAATTTTATCTGAAGGGTGACTGTAAACCACCGGAGAGATTTTAAGCAGACATTTAATATAACTTACAGTTGAAAAAGTCAGTGTAGTTGCTTTATTCAAAGTGGTCTGCAGCGTGGCATGAGTTGGAGCAAACAGAAATGCGGATGATAGCCCAGTAGGTCTCAGCAGCAGCTTGTCCCAGGTTGGTAGTAGTTGAGGTAGAATGTGAAAGAATATCTTAGGATAGAAGTGATGCAGAGGCCAGGCACAGTGGCACATGTCTGTAATCCCAACACTCGGGAGGCTGAGGCAAGAGGATCACTTAGATCTTGAGTGTAGCCTGGGCTGTAGAGTGAGTTGAAGGCCAGCCTGAACTCCATAGTGAAATCCTGTCTCAAAAAGGCAAAAAAAAAAGGGATTGGACCTATTAGTAGGTTAGATGGTGGAGTGAGAGAAGAGAAGGAATCGTAGCTTAGTGATAAGTAACATCCACTGTATCTGTTCTAGGCCTATAGGACAGTGTCTTAGTGTTTCCTAATACTGAAGCAAAAGAATCAACACATGAATGAAAATATGAGGAAATTTACTTTCTCTTAATAGGGGTTTCTTTTCGTTCTGAGGCAACTGCATTGACAAATGATAGAAAAGTCAAATTATTTTGCTCCTGCGGATGCACAAGGTGGGGTATCCATCTTGCTCACCTGAGAAATCTCAAGTGTGAATTGTTCCCACATATGGAGAAGATTATGAGCCTCAAAAAGTGTTGTTCTTCTTCCCCACTGCATACTTCCTCATAACGCTCCTGACAAGAGCTGTGAGCTGTGGTCTTAAACACTGTTTATGCTCTTGTTTGGAGGTAAAGGCAACACAGAACCAACAGCAGTCACGGATGTACTGAACCAGCATATGCAAAGCATTTAGCACAAACCTGGCTCATCCCTGTATGTAAGAAGTAGGAAGTATTATTATTCAAGAAATAACTACCACTAGCACCAAAGGATTCAGAATAATGTTCTGATCTTTATATTTCAAAGGACTTGATACTTTCTTCTTAGAACCTTTTACTGAAAAAGAAAATGTTTTGCCTGACTTTAATATAATTCAAAAACGAGACAAGGAAGTGTGGCCAGGCTGTACAATACTAGAGGCCTGGACACAAAATGAGGCCACCTGTCAATGAATACTCACCGCGTGTCAGGCATTCTGGTCTATGCCAGGGGCTGGGATGTGGCCCAGTAGTGGAGTTCTTGCCTTGCATTCTAGTCTGTTGCAGAGACAGAAGATGAGGGAGATGCTCAGAGTCTAGGAAGAGAAATGTAATCAGATAAATGCAATGCAAAATGACACTGATTGTAGGTACCAGAATGGAATCCAAGGGAAGGATGCGATCAATTATGTCTTAGGGTGAAGAGATGGAGGAGCAGGAATAAGGAAAACCTGCAGGAAGAAGGTGAAACTTGAGAAAGACTTTGAAATATGAGCCAGTCTGGTAGAGCAGTCTGGCCAGAGAGAACAGCATATGTCGCTAGTTTGAGAATCACTTAGGTCAATAGTTTCATGAAGTAATAATCACATCAGTACTTTACTGAAAGAATAAAATTTCATTTCCATTCAGCAAAGCACATAAGGGCATTGGTACTAATACATGAGGATTTGCTGAATTATTTTCTAAAGAATACTCATTGTGGTTGATTTTAAGAGATACTGCAGGAAAAGAAATTTTCTGGTAAAAACGAATTTGGTAAATACCAGATTTAGCTAAGTTAACCAACTCTTGTAGAGTATCATCTAGTATTGTTAACATGCAGATAGGTTGTGTGAATTAAGAGAAAAGATGTGGTATTTCCAAATATATTGGGTCATAAAAACCTTTTTTCCACTGATCTTTCAGGATTAATGTTTTGAAGAACAGACTACTGAAATACAATGAAACCAAACAAGTTGCTATTTTATGCTTTAAATTAATTTTACTGCTAGTCTCAAACAGTACGGTCATCTGGAAAACAGATCTTCTAGGCCTTCCTTTCACTTTCTCACATCAAAGCTAAAATCATCATTGATTCTGTGAATAAGAAGAGGGGACACTTCTCCAATGAGCAGCCTAACTCCAAGTGCATTAGTTTGCTAGAACCTCCACAAACTGAGTGGCTTCAAGAATTTAATTGAGTTTCTCATGGTCTGGAGGGCAGAATTCTGAGACCAAGGTGCCAGCAGTATTGAATCCCTCCAAGGCTGACAGAGGGCTGCCTTCCCCTTTTCTCTTCCCGTGGTCTCTCTTCTGTGTATGTCTTAGTCTTCATCTCTTCTACGAAGACACTGGTCGTATTGAATGAGGGGCCACCTCGACCTCTCTTTTCAACTCAATCACCTCCTTACAGAGCTTAAGTGCGGTCACATCGAGAGGCCTGGGGCTGGGGAGTCAGAATGACAATGTGCATGGAAGAGGCTCACCTCAGTATAGCTCTCTGGCTCTCAGTTTTGCCAAACTTCGAATCCAAGATTTCCAGTTATTCAGTGGAGACACCGCACAGTCTGCCTCGTTAGTGTTCCTCATGCAGATAATGTGACACGCCATTAGCTTTTGCCACAAATTCGCTGTGATTTCATGTAGCAATTTGACTTTGCAGAAACATCTTCCATGGGTAATCGATAGTTATCACACTAGATGGTAATGTTGTAAGGGCAAGAACTGTGCCTCTCTTATCTGCTTTTTTATCTCTGCTTTTCAGCACCGGGCAAAATGGAACTCAGTATTGGTTGAATAAAGTGGATGCAGTCTTGTTCATGTTTTACCATCCTTCTCTTCTCCATTTGATTTGTGTTGATCAGCTTTGAGAACCACACATGGACAATCATGAAACTAGTAAGTAGGAAAATCTGCAAAAATAAAATTAAAATGGAAATAAAAACCAGCAGTTTTTGACTTTGGGGGGCCAAAGAGGAGAGACTGAAGAAATACACTTCCCATGATGACTGACAACACTAAGATTCACATCTTCAGGTGCCTTTTTTGAGCATTCACGTTTATGTGGCTTTAGGTTTGGAATGCTCACTAATGCGTTGATGCACGAGACCCAGTTCTCCCTGGAAGGACTTCTTATATTAAGTGGGCAGCTACGGTGTCACGGGCAGGGTATTTGCACAGTACATTAATTTAGAGAGGAAAAGGTTTCTGTGTAACTTAACTGGGCTGAACAGCTATTTCCACTTTACCTGAATAGAGTATTTTCATGTTTTATCACACTAGTTTGCAACTGCAAAAGCTCTTCACCCAGTTTTTAAGAGTGGCTATGAACTGTCAGGATACATTATTTGAAATGAAGCCTGACAGCTCCAGGCTTGAAAATAAAATACATTTTATTGTTTAAAAGCATTTCTGCACCACATCACTTTCACCCTCCTTCTCAAATCCCACCCACTCCAATGCCCCTCATAATCACCCCTCACCTAGCGTGGAAGAAGACATTCTGAATGCTTAATCCTTATTCAATAACACTGCAAGAAAGTGAAACCTAATGCTGGGCTTTTCTCTTCCTGTTCCAAAAAAATGAATCATGAGAAGGAGGATAGTCGGCTTTGTGAGGAGAAGAGGGGCAGGCGCACAGGAGAAGGGGCGAGTGCTGTAGAGCTGGAAGGAAAAACACCCGGCCTGCCACTGTCCTGAGGACTGTCATTATCGTCACTGTTAGTATGGTTATTATCACAGCACTGCTGGCAGCCTCGGTGCCTGGAATCTCCTTAGAGCCTCTAGCCCGCTGGCTCCTTGGAAGGCGGGGGCACGGTAAATTCATTCTCCTTGTAACAGAATTCTCTCATCTCTGAAGCAGTCTCTGCTTGCTTCCAAACGTGGGTGTTTCTGCCTCTTGGTGGACTATTGTTTACCAGAAAAGAGCTTTTCTAGCGTCTCTAAAATACCGTGACGTTTGTTCGAATCCACTTCTATCCTTTATGTATTCCAAAGACCCATGTTCTAGGGAGCACAAGAGAGGGGTGGGGAAGGGCTCTTGTATGCTGGCCAGTGAGCTTGCTTCTCCTCCAGGTCTCCGTGGCCGTCTTCTGCCCTCAGTGTCACTGTGGCTGGGAAGTGCAGGATTCTAGTCTAGCACACACTACAGAGAGAAAAGACTGGAAAAAACTATTTCACAGATGAAAATCTTTTCTTGTTCATGATGTTCTATAATGGAAGCCTAATCTCCCTTGTATATTATCATTTGGCAAACTAGTTACACATTTAATAAGGTTTTGCTGTATCAATTATGAATGAAATAAACAGTTCTGTCACCATGGTGTGCAATGAATACACCACATGTTATATGTAAATACACTAGTCATTCGCCTTTTGTTTATGTGTCACTGAAATCCATTTTCTTTATGGTGTGCCTTCTATTCCCTATGGATTCCAACCAAAGTCATTTCAGCCATACACACGTCGGCCTTTAAAGCGGAATTATGCTGTTATTGTCCTTTTCCTGCCCAGTTTTAATAACACCTGCTTTTGTGCCAGTTTCATTTACTGCTGCAAATTGTAATTCAACAGAGAACCACAACACCAGCTACAAAAAACCCAACCACCCAAGCAGCAGACGTGACTCCAGAAAGGAGCGGTGTGATCTATGGACACAATACAGAAAACATATTGAAACAATTTTTATTCTCATTATTTTCCCCCCAAATTAAATATGCCCATAAAGCATGTTTACATATTCTGCATGTCTGCCTCCATTCTCAACCCAAATCCTGGGCTTTTAATGAGATAATTTTTTTAAAAAAACAGAATCAACCGTTTAGGTTTTTAAGCAGTGACATTTTTATTTTAAGCAGAGAGGCATAAATGCATGAAGGCTGCAAATGTGGACTCTTTCGATGGCTCACCACAGTGTGACAGCTGTGGACGGGATCAAGACAAAAGCAGTGACTGCTCCAAGAAAATGATGGCTTAGGCATCTCCAGCCCACTCAATAATCTGGCATGTTGAGGTCAAACACTGCATGGCCATATTCACTGTGAGCCAGTCAAAGATCATTAGTTTGACACCCAGAGGCTATTCCTTCTGCCATGAATGGCAGAGAGAGAGTGCCTGCATGTATCTCTCCAAAGAACCAAATGAAATGAGCCTAACAATTTATAACTTCGGTAACGTTGACAGAATTTCAGAGGGATTCCATATTTGTTAGGACTAATGCCATACAATAATCTTCAGGTTGAAAAAGTCTTCTGAAATTGTCACTAATTCTGCATCTCATCCATTCAAAACATGAAGGCCCTACTACATTTCAAGCTCTTTCTTAGGATCTGGGTAATATAAAGAGGAATGAAATGCATTTCTTATTGCTGCAGAAGGATGAATCTAGAAGATTCTTCAAAAGTGCTAATGCTCTAAAATTTCCCCAAACATTACATGTCCATCCTTCTACATCCCCACTCACACACCCTTGAAAAATTTCCCACATAAATCTGGACAGATTTTATTGGGACTCAGAGAATCAAAAGAGAGATAATCATTATTTCAGACAATTTACGAGGAACAGTCTGTGAGCCGGCCAGGGAGATAATCGCACAAGGGTCCCACAAAGCATCGGAGAGCTTTATAAACTGCTTAAAGAGTGATAGAATAAACTGGGGGAAGCTGTTTCTAACTTTCTGGTTCCATCTCTGCAGCCCGCAGCTTGTAGGAGGCATTAGGTTGCAAACCATGGCACTCACTCGAGCACTGACCAGAAACAGTTTGTGGTGGGGAAAGATCCCCAGCAGTGTATGGAGTCAGGCTCTTTCTACCTGATATTTCACTGGTCATGTTTTACTGTTTCTCCTGGATGGCATGCCATGGAGTGTAATAAATCTCAGTTTGTTTATATTCTGAGCCCGTGTTTGTACTTTGGTGATTATATTTGAATTCATGCAAGATCCTTTTTTTTCAAGAACTTGAGCATAATCTTCTCATTAATCCTGTCCTGTTTGTCTGTTATTAATAGGCCACCGTACAATGTATTCTGCTGCAAAACTCCACCAGGCATGACTAATTCAGATAATTAATTTGCTAGAACATTAACACCATCAAATGAGCCTGCTAAACCGGTAAATTTAAAGTAAATTAAACTTAATTTGCAGGTTATTGCAATTAAGTCTGCCTTGTCTTTCCGAGGGATTTCAACATCCTCAGTATTTAAGAGGCAATCATAATGCGTGCAAGTGGGCGGGCTTTTTGGCTAATTAACACAAGAGTCTAATCTGCTTTTCAATTAGGGTGAATGTTTATAATGTGCTGGTGACAGTGTTGCGATCCGTGCAGCATAACAGGAGTGCATGGCATAATTATAGCTGAAAAGAAAAGCTCATGCCGAGCCTTTTTAGGGGTTAATGAGACATTGGCAGCTTCCAGCTGAGGAGATCGAGCCAGTTTAGTGTAGCTTCAAGAGGAAACCACCCATAGGGGTTTCCTTTGAAGTGTCAAAAGGTCCCCTTGTTCTGGGTGGCTTATGTTTCATTTGTCTGAGTGGCATATCAAAAATTGATGAGCTGCCAGCAGCAGTCCCTATGACATTAATTCACCAATTGTGTTTCTAATAGTTTCATCCTTAAATAAATTTGGCTGATGAGAATAGTAAGGAGAGTCAAGGTTCTGAAAACAATGACAAGGGCTAGTGCACGGTTTTTATGCAGTACAAACAAATGTAGCAGCAGCAAATGTTAAAGGCAAGCCCCACCCACTGCACCCCAGGTTATTAGCTGGGGGAAGACAAAGATACATTGTGCCTGTGCCCTCTGCTGAGCGCCAGTGGCCCAGAACATTGATAAAGATTTGGCCTGCACTTGCACTTGGTTTAAGGTCTTAACTGTACAGGGCAGGAATCTTAGTTTGACCTCAGATGAAATTCTATGAAGTGGGAACCAAAGTCTCCCTGGAAACACTCTTAAGTAAGCCACCCGTACACTACGGCTGAGACTGGAAAAAAGTGTAAATTAGTGCCTCCTTTTAGAAAAAGGATATAGATAGTTTCTCTTTCACATCTACCATAAACTAAAGTAAGATAGCTCAGATACAGTGTGAAGCTGAGCTGGCGCCGTACTTGGTAGATTTCTTCCAGTACCTTATATGGTCTAGTTCACATGAAGACATGCAGTTATTGTACTTTTCTGTGGTTATATAATGAGGAAAAGGACACTTACACAGAGGTAGCTGTTTCTGAAATGAAGATCACACGTGACATCCCCAAAAGTTATCTGGGATGGAATGACAAATATTTTATTTGACAAATGTCAAAATATTTAGATGGGCACAAAGAAACTAAAGACATCAAAAACCTGTACAAAGAAAAGTTTTATGACTATAATGCTACATATTTAGAGAATACCAAATTATATGTTATGAGTACAAGCACATTACAAAAATAATCCTTTGTATAACATGCATGTAACATGCACTTGGTAAATCACTCCTGTATGAAAACACCGCCATTATACAGATACAGATAAGGTAGAAAAATAAATTATTTGAGTTAGTTGTGGAAAGAATAATTTGTTATCCAAATTAATTGCAAATTGTCTTAAACTAGTTGTGTTATATAGCAGATAGCCAAAGAAAATCAATGCATATTACAACAGATACTGCTGAATAAATTCACTGATTCATTCATTTATGTGGTTACTCTCTGAGCACACATTATGTGCCAGACATTGTGCACTGGGGCCAAGGTGGTAACAGAGCATAACTACAATAATGCTACCTTCATGAAGCTTACAGATTGACAGGAAGCCATCCATTACTGGTGAACATGACTGTGAATGTAACGATGAAGAAAACAGGGCGATGTGACAGAGTGACTCAAGGACTCCAGGAAACTGGATGTTAGGGAAAGCCTTCACAAAGAACTGACATTTAAACTGAGACCAACATGAAACTGAAAAGTTTTAAATAAGACATGACATATTCTGTAGTTTCAGAAGATCACTTTTCTAGAAAACAGAGGTGATAGGCTGGCACGCTATAAGAACGGCAGTAATGACACAGTGCTTCCATTGCATTGGTTCCTAGCCCTGTCCGCCGGCAGCTACTACACAGACCAAGTTTCTAGATTCAAAGTATGATTTACAGATTGGTTTGAGAAATCTTGCTGTATATGACAGTGAAATTTTGAATAATTTATTAAACACTTAAGTAGCAATATCAAGTTAGAAGTTGAACACATGAGTCTGGACATTAAGTGAGACCCTAGACTAAGGGTGCAAAACAGAGTGCTGTCAGGATGCAGCTGGTATGCAAACATAGGAGTTGGCTGGTCAGCCCTGGTAGTGTTTACTCTTAGAGCAGAGGAGATGGCTCAGGATTGAGGTACAGAAAACAAAACAAAGAGACAGAAGCTGAATAGCCACTGAGGTAGGAGGAAAAAAACCTATGAATATGAAGGAGGTGACACAGGAAACAAAAAAATGTTTTGAAAAAAAGGGAGTGGCGAGTTGTGTTGAATACTAATAAGTGGTTGAATAAGATGAAAAGAGACAAATGTCCATTGGATTTAGCATCATGAAGGTCAACTGTGGTCTTGACAAGAGCCATTTCCATGATGTGTGGGGCAAGAAAGATTCCTGACTGGAGAGGACAGGAAATAAAAAGTGGAGTGTGTGTCTACAATACCTTCTAGAAAGTTTGGCTGTGAAAGTAGAAAGAAAAGGAATGGTGGCTGAATGGGAATGGAGGATCCAGGAAAATATTCTTAAATGTGGAAGAGACCTTGTAAGTAAGTTGATGGGAACAATCCAGGAAAGAAAAATAAAACTTTAACCACAGAAGAGAAGTAGAAAGGATTTGGGGGCCTCAAATATAGAGAGAAGACTTGGTGTTTGGTGGGAGCCACAGCCCTTAAAAATTGAACAAAAATGTTGGTGTAGGGAGAAATTCAGCCAAGAGGCCAGAAAAAGATGTGCCTGTGTGAGATAATTATTTGAGAGTCAAAATCAATCAGTAATAAGTAAGGTGAAATTCATGGTTTAATTGTCACTGTTTATTATATTCATTAAAGACAAAAATGGTAAATACAACAAAATAATTGTCAGTAGGCCACAGAAAAATATAGTGCTCTAATGGTGAAAAGAAAACATGAGTTTTTTCTTTATGGAAATCTCATGATGAGACTGTTTAAAAGCCAGAAACTATCTGGTCTTTAGAGACCTGTATCTATCATGCATTAAGGAAAAGTTTCTTTTTAATGGGTATTTGATCAAAAGCTACCTGTGGGCCCATGATTCATTCTAATTTCCTTCATCTTCAGGACTTTTAGCGGTCTTGCCTTACTGGCTTATCACAGAATGTGTACATATATTTTTCCTTGAGTCCTAGACCTTCTCGCAACTCTAAAAAAACATTGCGATTATCATACAGAAACTTTAGTTGCTTTATGAAAAAGAAGTTGTTACATACATGATGGGATTCTTTAAGGAACTTTTTGTTTTGTTTTGTAACCCTTTGGCACAACTGCAATGGGAGTAACATGCCAGGCCCCACTACAACAAGGAAAATCAGCACATAGAGGGCAGCCTTCAAGGAGGTGTGAGGCTGAGCACTTGTCACTTTCACAGTGCACGCTCAAAATACCCAACACCCCGAACATAAAAAGTAAAGGTTTATTTTACATCACAGTCTCAGTCCGTGCATGGCCAACTGGCTCTCAAGCAGAGAAAGGCAGAGAGGCATGCAGGAAGGACATAGTGAAACACAGTCATGGCCCCAGTGCATCGTACCCTGCAGCACAAGACTTTAGGGGGGCAGTTTAGGACTAAATCACAACATTCCACCCTTGATCCCCAAAGACTCGTGCATCCCACTATACAGAATACATTTAGCGCATTTCTAATATTTGCCAAAGTCTTAATATTTCTATCATTGCTTAAAAGTCCAAGTCAAGTATTTCCTCTGAGCCTGAAGGCAAACTTTTAGCTATGAGCCCCTATGAAAATGAAAACAAAAGTTAAATACTTCCAATATACCACATTTCCACTCCAAAAGTGAAAAATAAGGGGACTGAAAGGAATGGGACAAAAGCAAGACTGAAAACAAGCAGTGTAAAAATTAAATCCTATAACTCTATGTCAAGCACCCTGAACAACTTGTTGTAAGATGTAAACTCCAAAGTGCTCGAGTGACCCACCCACTATGACATTGGCAGGTTCACTCTTGTGCTGCGTCTACTCAGTGCCTATAGCTATCCTCAAGAGATGTCCCATGTTCTTCGTATCTCCACCTTCCTGGGGTCTCCACTGCACTTTAAAGTTTACTCACAGTTTCATTCATTGTCCTCTCAGGGGAAAATTACAGACCTTTGTAGGTGTTTTTTAAAATCTAGGCTGAAGCCTCCATGACCCTGTATAATTCTTACATTCTGCACACCCATAAAATCAGCACAACATGGATGATTCAAGACCTGTCACTAGCTTAAGCATTAGCCAAACCCCCTTGGACCATTGCTGCAGTGGCCACTAAGTGCCTGGATGGCTGAGCAGGAAACCAATTCCTTAGGCATTCCAACTTGAGCAGGGGCCCTAGGACTTTATTCTCAAATTAAACTTTTGTACCTTTAAGCCTGTGAAGGGTAGGGTCTTGCTGATTCCTGAGATGACTTCAAGCCATCTTTCCTATTGTCCTGATGCAAAGTTCTTGATTTCTTTTAGTGCTAATCTTTTCGGTAGCCACAACCTCTGTAGTCCCAAATTTATAGGCACTTACTTTCTGTTAAAAAACAAACTTTTCAAATTATTTAACTCTACTTTTTGTCTTGATTTTCACTGTACATATGGCTAAAAGCAACCTGCAGTCCCCATTGCACAGCCTCAGGGTTAGACTGCCTTGAAATTTCCTTTGCCAGATAAATTAGCACACCACTCTTAATGTCAGTCTCAAGCAAAGTCTAAAGATATAGGCAAAATGAAGACAAACCTTCTTCTAGAGCACAACACACTTGCCCTCTAGTCCAACAGCTAATGTAGTTCATGTTTCCAACTGAAACCTCCTGAGCCTGACCTTTATTGTCCATATTCCTATCAACATTCTGTCCTTCTGAGTTCTTGCTGGTATTGTACACCAAGCACTGTTCACAACATTCTGAGCTTCACTAGCCTGTAATCCTAAACTTTTTCCAAACTCTTCCTGCAAACCAGTTCCAACAGCTTCTGAAACACTACATTCACACCAATGACCCCACTCTTGGTATCAATTTTCTGTATTAGGCACTTTCTCTTTTCTGGGAAAAAAATATCCAATACCAACAATTTAAATAAGTTTACTTTTGATCATAGTTTCAGTTCATGAATGGGTGGTTCACTTCAAGACAGAGAAGTATAGTAGAAGGACATAGAAAAGGAAAGCTTCTTACCTTGTTGTAGCCACAAAAAAGGGAGAGAGAGAGACAGAGAGAGAACCCTGCTAGTCTGGGAGTGGTAGTGCACACCTGTAATCCAGCACTCAGAAAGCAAGGCAGGAGTATTGCCACGAGTTTGAGGCCAGCCTGGGCTACACAGTGAGTTTAAGGCCAGACTGAACTACATAGTGAGATCCTGTCTCAAAAAAAGAAATGCTCTTCCATGTCAGTCCCCTTCAAATCAGGCCCCACTTCTAACTATGAGACTTGGAGGAACATTGGAGACCTAAGTCATGATGGAGTGTTAGCGACAACTTCCTCAGGGTAGTGCCCTACACCAGACCTTGCATTCCCATAGTCCTGGGTCTGGTACAGCCTCAGTCTTTCACAAATCACTCAGAGCTACCCTCCAGACATGATGGGTTAGATATACCAGGAGTTAATATCACCTTAAATATTTAGCAATTGTGGAAATATAAGGCATTTGGGGAAAGTCATAAAAAATGCATAATTATAACCAACTTTTATTTTCTAAGTGGCTTTATTATTATTATTATTTTTTTTTTTTTGCGGTACTGGGGATCGAACTCAGGACCCTGCGCTTGCTAGGCAAGCGCTTATTCCACTGAGCTATATCCCCAGCCCCCAACTTTTATTTTCTTAAATTAACAATCTATGTTATTCTCATATAAAGGTCAGAGAATCAGTGGTAGTCATTATTGCTTTGAAAGTAAAGTCAGCAAAGCACATAGCACAACCTTGGGCTCTAGCAGATGCTCAATAAATGGGAGCTGTTATTTTTAAAGATGATAAGTACTCGCTCTGATTTGTACTCAATACTGTATCATTTTGATTTGTGATTTTTAAAAATGTCATATTTTTAAATATACAATTTACTTAAGTATTTTCTCTAATGTCTACTATTACTTTTCTGCTCTTACACTAATAACTATATCTTTTTGGCATATGAAAATTTTGTTACTTTTCTGCCCAGCTTTTTTTTTTAAATTAAGCTTTACTTTATTTTTTAACTGATTGATAGTTGTATATATTTAAGGGATACTACGTGATATTTTGATACATGTCTCTATTACAAAATGATCAAATCATGCTAATCAGCATATCTGTCACCTCACATACTTATGGTTTACAGTGAGGTCATTTAAAACCCATTCATTTAGCTCTGTTACCTTGGGACACAGCCAAGAGGAAGCAGAGTAAAGATTACAATGCAGAGCTTCTAATTCAGGTTTCAGATCTGTCTGCTCTTTGCCATCCACAATTAGATGAAAAGTCTTTTAAACTTCTAAACTCCAGGGGCTGGGGGTATAGCTCAGTAGCATAAGCGCTTGCCTGGCAAGCACAAGGTCCTGAGTTCGATCCCTGGTACTGGAAAAAAAAAAAAAAACTTCTAAACTCTGGATGGATGAGAAGCCATAAATATGACAGGGTACTCATTCATCATAATATGAGAAAAAGAGAAATCTGAATTTTCTATAGCTCGACTAACTGCTTTTAGAGCCTCCTCAGTATCTACGAGTCAGGGTAACCTAGGATAGAGATTATGCTATAATAACTAACAGCCCCAAAGTTTCAGTGGCTTAAAACAAGTAAGTTTAATTCTCATTTAAGAGCTTATAAGCAATTTAACCATTTTAGATCCAAATTCTATCTCAAAATGGATATCCATAACCACGGACACAAGACAAGAGAATCTAGTGAGTCATTACCTCTTTGTATCCCAAAATTATATACTTTCTGCAGATCACTGAACTTTTCTGTTTAATCAGCAGCACCATCACCTCCAGGCACCAAAGCTCTATGTATGGGACTCCCCGTTAGATCTATCTCTCAGGCAGCATCACCTTACCAACTAGTTACTAAATCTTACAGTTTCTTCCTTTCTCATAATTCTGATCTCAATGTCTTCATTTGAGGAAGAAAGCCTCAAGATCAATGTACGTTGTATATAAAGACATATATCATAAACACCATTTGAGAAACAGTCCTTGAATTCATAAAGTAGATGTTTTCTTTCAGAAAGACAGCAGAAAGGACACCGCTTTGGGTTGAAAAGCCTTAGGTTTCCAGTCCAGACTGTTCCCTGTAAAAACTGTGGATCACTTACTTTCTACATGCATGGATTTCTGTATCTGTAAAATAGGGATTATAGAAATCTTATCCCACAGGATTGTGGTGAGGATCAAATGTCATACGTGTTGAAGTGCCTTGTAAGTTATAAAACCCCATACATATGGCAGGAATTATCATTATTAATATTAATGTGAGCCAAGCAGTAATAACCTGGAAGCAATTAGCAGCTGTTAATACACTAAACTGGATTTACTTGTCCTAATGAACTATAGAATGACTTTATTTAAAAGGTGAAGGCAATTGTTAATTTATCCAAGCATGTATTCAGCACATCTCATATGGATGTCGCTATGGTAGATGCAATATACTCTTCTAGACAAAAAAGATGGCTTTTATCTCGTGGATACTAATAGTGTAAAATAAATCTCTGACATGGCAAAATTAGAAAGAATTGATGTACTGTGAGATATTTAAATAAGAAAGAATTACCTTGAAGTGGGAGCACCAAGAATGATTTCGTTGTGGTAGGTTCTGGGTTAGGCAATAAAAGGTTCCACAAGTGAGGTGTGTGACTATATAGTGAAAACATGACTAATATCTGAGTACAGATAATTGCCTCGATGCTTGGTGGCTTTGTGACCCTTCACAATAGCTTAAAACCTCTTTGGGGTATAAGCTGTGGTGAGGAATCGGAAGAGAAATGTGAAGCAATGCTCCGTAAACTCTCGCAAGGACATGCAATGTGTAAAGTGTGCCACAGGGCAGGGCTAGAGCGGAGCCGGAGATTAGGGCCTTCTAGCAAGTGTGCGCAGGACGCTGCTTACAGCTGATTCCCGGGCTGTACGTGAGAAACAAGACATCAGGCCCTTCTGCAGCGTCCAGGACACATTCGTGCCTGCTCAGCAAATGCTCCTATTTGTACAATTATTCCCAAGCCGCGGGATGGTATCAGGCAAAACATCTCAGATGTAAAAATGGAGGAGATGCTAGCCAAGTTTTTCCTATGGATTTCTCATATCTGATTATATTTCCTAAACATAAGTAAATCATCATTCTCAATGACTGACAAGAATAGAAGGCATTAATCTTTAATGTGGAGTATAGTTGCATTTATATAGCAACCAGTACTATCCGTACTTAAGCAAACATTTAGCTGATGAATAGGCATAATACGTAATAATCTTTCGAATCTCTGTTTATCATCAGAGATATTTTTAAATTTGAAAACTAAAATATCAACCACAGCAAAATGTACTACTTTTTCAGGCTGTAATTAGTGCCAGTTTTAATTAGGTCATCAAAATATTTTTATTCTCTTGTAACATTTTTCATTATATTAATTCTCATACAACACTTAAATGTATGTGAAGTGTTAAGGCCCTCTCTTCTTTCTCAGTGCCTTTTCTGAACTTCATGCCTGTGCCCACTGTGACAGTTGTTACTTAATAGTATACTGATGTACGCTTCCCCTTATGTTACCTAACTGACCGGGGGTCTTCGCTTTTCTAGCTCAGTGGCCTCCCATGTAGACTTGGACCATTTAGCGGGCTTCAGTTGCAGATCTCAAGCTGAGATTTAATCACTTACTTAAAAGCACTGAGATTTGTGTTTTAAGAAAGAGAAATCAATTTTTAAAAATAGCACACGTATTAAAGGAGAAAATCTATGTCCATAAATTGAGCAGCAGAATGGATCCAAGAATCCTGAGATGATAGTGTTCGGCGAGGCGGGCTAGCACGATGACCCTGTGTACGCAGCACCACGCTCCACCAAAACCCGGAGCTAACAGCTACGGCTGTTGCAGCATCTTCACACAGGTTTGGACAATCCATTCAGGCCAGTGTGGCAGGCGGAAAAGTGTCAGTGTCATCCCCATCCTTCATAGGCACAGGGAAAAACCATAGCAGAGTCTACTGGGCTGCCACATAGCGAGTTAACCTTCTCCAGTTTCACTTGCCAAGCACACACAGCACTTTTCCTGTTGCAGGCTCTAAATGAATTTTATAAAAATGTAACAATAACTTACATAGTATTTTGTGCGTGCAAATGATGATGGTGATGACACTAATAATAACGTACTATGTACCCAGAAGACAGAAAATTATATGTTTCCTCTTCTGGGAATTTATAAACTTGATAACTGAGAAAATAAATACACACAATATACAAAGGAAAGAACAAAACACTGTGACATTCATGTTGGCAAGAACAAACAATCTGGAGTGTGAGGACATTTGTATGACAGTGTTTAAATCTCTCTTTGTTTTTATGAAATAAATTTGTTAAATCTAAGGGAGTAATTTTTAAAAGAAATCTGCAGTCTTTGGTGAATGCCTTGGTACTTTCTTAAATTTTCTTTCTGAAGAGCACAGCACAAGGATTCCTCTGGAATACAAATGACCATAAATTCTGGCCTACAAGTGCATGACTAATCTAACTGCAGGGGGAAGGAGATCGTTTGCTAATCCTCTCACTAGAGTTCTGGACTAAAGGATTTGCTTAGGGAACAATTGATGCCCCTTAGAAAACTTTGAAAAATGTTCTAGTTAGCAGCAACTTTGTCCATGTCACATATTTTCTGTTTTTATCTCCATCATTTTTATTCTGTAGGACATTTGGATGAAAATTTTATCTCTTTCGCTTGAGGGTTCATGTGTTACTGCTTATCCCTCACCTGAAATCAGGAGCTCTTTGTGACAGAATAAGATGCCAAACTGGGTGTCAAGGAAATCACAGTGCAGAACCCCGACCCTCAACCAGTACTTAAACAGAAAAAAGAAGAAAAAGAAATAAAGGAAAGGCCAGAAATTTATCTTTAGAACATGAGCCTCGTTACTTATAAATTATTATTAATTATATATTGAGATAAATATAGCATCATCATTTCTACAAGCCTTGGAAGTACAGAAGGTCTTTAAAATGTACTGCTGTCCTTAAGGCTGGATGATACAAAATAATAAATCATGGTTCATGTGTGGAATCTTCAGAGGCCCTCAGAAAAGATACTGCAGAGTTGCAAATACTGAGCTTCTGACCCTGGGTAGAGCAGCAACTCCATTCAGCTTTCACTTAACCTATTTTGGTAGGAGAGAAACATTCCTGAATACAGTGTGGGAAGGCTGCTGACCCACCATGGTGAACTTCCCACACTGCTGTCCTCTCTGCCTTCCCCCTCTCCAGATGCCTCCACCTCCGGCTGCCCAGCGTCTTCAAAGCTCAATCTCCAGTCTTGTTAGGGCTCAGAATACCCTCAGCCAACTCCAGCACAGAAGAGCCAAAAATAACAGATAGAGTTCGTGGAGGGAAGAAATTTGTACATTGGGCTAAACTAGGGGAAATCTGTAGGTCAGGCAGGTAAGGACACAACTCGATTTCGTGCACACCTTTGGAATACATCAACACGAGGCTGTGAAGATGATCATTGACCAGTATGTAAGCACCGTGAAATTCTTTAAGAGAGTTAAACAACAGAAATGCAATACATTTGCTCCCTTTGATATAATGTTATTTTACAGCATCTGGATTCTCTTGGGATCTGTTTGTCAGGAAATTTAGAGCTACTTCAATTCTCTCACAACATCAGTTTCTAGACATTTTCTTTTAAATGGGGAATGGCAAAGAACAAGCGGCCCAGGTAAATATAATCAAAATTAATAGAACATTTGAAGAACACAAAGAATCTTTGTTAAAATTCAGGTTATTTTCTCTTGCCTAGTGTTGATTTGTTTTTGCAAAACTGGGGATTGAATACAGAGCCATCACACTAAGCTATATCCCCCAGCCTTTTCTGAGTGTCTCATTAAGTTACCAAGTTGCTCAGGCTGAGTTTAAACTTGTGATCCTCTTGCCTCAGCCTCTAAGAGTGCTGGGAACAATTCAGTTTTAGTAACTGCTACCTGTGAAGCATTCTACAAGTGCATATTAAAGGCTCCTCATAGAGAATATACACATATATGCACTTCCAAAGCATGGTCAGGTCTGACCCACAAAACTTGACAATCTACTTGGATAAATAATAACAGTGTACTTTAAAAGTCTGAGAAATGCAAAATACTGTAAAATTTTTATTGAAGAAAGTGATGACTGTATGAGAATTGTTGCCAACAAGTAGACTCCACAAAAGAAAAAGTGTACATCAGGAAAAGAACAACATGAATACTTTGCTACTAAGTTTACTGAGACATCATGAGATTAATCCAAGTTACTTTTGACCTCTACAATCACAAGAGGTGCTCAAAGTGGTCATTAGCTTCTAGGCTTGTATTGGAATGGTGAACTGCTGAAGTGTGCATGTATTTTTGGCAGGGTATATCATATATGTACGGTAAACTGGTAAAACTAGGAATTTTGGAACACAGCAGACTGAGATTCAATATCAATGTGATTATCACTAGTTTTATGATGTTGAATAATGTGCCTAAGCTCTCTAGAGTTTGTTTTCCTCCTCTCTTTAATGGAGCCATTGATTTATAACTCATAGAATTAGGTAGAGAATTAATATGAAGATTCTAGCACAGTACCTGGCATATTGCAAATGTTAGGTTTCCTTTTCCTTTACTATGGGGGCATTCTTATAGAACAAAAATGTAGGCCCTGAAATCCTCCATGTAATCTAATTAGGAAGGTGAGAAAATGCCTTAAGAAATGAAAAATAAGTAAGTTAACAGCAAAAAGTGGCAGCTACGCATGTAACTGGTTCTACAGGGCTAAGAAAGAGAGGATTTTTTTATTTGTCACAGACATGGTTAGGAGAGATTTTCCAGGAGCAGAGGAGATCTGAGTTGTGCAGATGACTGAGATTTCACCTGTAGTGTACAAGTGAGAGGAGGACTAGAGTGAGTTTGGCACTGGTGACCAGATGACGTGACAGGAATAGTTATGAGACAGAGATCTGGAGATGGGTGGAGAGCAAGGAAACTATAAAAGAGGTTCCATGCTTCAGGCAGTGGAAGCACTGGAATTTTTAAAAAGTAGAATGGATATAGTAAAGAAGTGATTTAGAAAACAAACTAGCAACACAAAATTCATGCATACTCATTCCTTTCCAACTCAAATATAAGTTCCCAAATCAAAGAACTACACCCTCATCCCTCTATGCAAGGCAACTAATATCCAAGTAAGGGGTCGGCAATCTTGTTTGTTGGTTTCCAGTTCCACTGAATTGCTTTAGACTCCTGCTTGTTTGACTTTGATCATTACAAAATATTTTTCCCCATAAATATCATTCACAGTGATATCATTTAGAGTCAGGCAGCATTTGCATGCAAAAGACCTGGCTCACCAACGAAGGCTGTATGAAGCTCTACTCTATGCATGTTTATGTGTCTTCAGCTCCTGTCTTAGAGCCTAATATTGCTTCCCTTTGAAATTCCACTCAAAATTGCAAGATAAAAAGTTAGTTGCGAAGGTACTCAGATGTCTCAAAGCAAAACTTTCTTGATTTTTCTGAATACATCATTCAAGTGAATGATGGTTTTCTCAGAGAATTGTATTGCACTGAGCTATGTTCAAACATATTAGGAGTACTTCATAAGCATCTAGGGAAAGCAAAAACATCATTTTGAAATTATTTTGAGTGAAATTTTCCATGCTCCATGTTATTGTCTCTTTATTTTTATAAGGGATTAAGCTGTATTAGTCAAGAAAAGTCCAAATGGTTTATCATCTTGGGGATAAAAATCAATTACACCTCCCTCAATAGCTCCTCCCCGGGGCTGCCCTCCTCACAGCTGCACTTTGCTCCTAACTGCGCACTGACCCACCACATTACTTTAAAATGGAAGTAGTAGTAATGGCAATTTATACAGCCACTGCAAGGATCAAACAAGATGAAGCACATGAAGAACTTAGCACAGTCACACACACGTAATACATACTCATCAATGTAAGTAATCACTTTTATTGTGAAAATTAGTTCATATTTATTATCATAGCTGCTGCAAGGTGGGAAAGAGGTACAGAGCCCTACTAAGTTGGTCCCATAGTTGAAAATAAGGCCACATTGTTCTTTGATGGTGAATTTTATGATATTTAAAAATATTTCAACAAATCTTTTGCAGTACTTCCTTTGTTGCTACTCACTGAAGTAGGCACGGGCCACCTAACAGTAAATAAGATCCATTTACTGCCTTTGAGAATCCCACAGTCAGTGAGGAGACACAGAGAGAGAAATCCGAAGGAATACATACAGTAAGAGACTCACAGCTAAGGCACTATGCAAGAGCAGTGGAGAAAGCCATAGGCTCTGTATGCAAGGGTAAGAAAGAGAGAAAAGTTCACTGTTTGGTTGAACCTTCTTAAGCAAATGAAATAATGCCAAACAGACAGTGGAAAGTCAGAGCATTTTGGGCTGGATAAATATAATATGCAAGAAACTAAAGTATGAAAACTGTGCTCTGTTAGGGGAAAAATATACCTCTAGTTTTGGTTTTTGTTGCTTGGTCATTGGTTGCTTGTTTAGAGCCTGCGTTATATCATTGGGAATGTCAGTGACAGGTGGCTAGGCTTTTCCTATGTTACCAAGGGGGTTAAATGGATATCATGCTAATGAAATGTGGGTTTAATTGTGGTAAGAGCACTGAACATGAGATCTACTCTTGTTTACTAAAGGCACAGTGCTGTACAGAGTTCTGGAGATCATAGTCATTTGTGTAGTTGATTATAGCTGTTGATCAGAAACTCCCTGCTCCTTCCTGTCCTCTGTCTCTGGACCCACCATTCTGTTGTCTGTTTCTTTAAGTTTGACTGTCTTAGCTATCCAACATCAGGGGGATTGTTCAGTGGTTGTCCTTTTGTGGTTAGTTTATTTTACTTAACACAATGTCCTCAATGTTCATTCATGTTGTCACATACAGCAGGATTTCCTTCTTTCTAAGGTTGAATAATACTACATCATATACACATACATTTATATGTATAATGTAATTTTATATAATATATGTGTTTCCCTTATTCATTCATCCATGGATGAAAACTGACTTTGTTTCTATATATTTGCTATTGCCAATAATGTTGTAGTAAACACGGGTATTTGAATACCAACTCAAGATGCTGATTTCAATTCTTTGGATACATACTCAAAACTGGGTTATAAAATATTCCTAAAATTTTTAATTCATTTTGAATGTAACGAAAAAATACTAAAAATTTTCAAAGGAATAGCTACTTGGTTACATTTGTGTTTCCAAAAGAAAAATGGTGATATGTGAAGGGTACATTGGAGGTAGGCAAGACAGAACGCAGACCACCCTACGTGTAATTTTCATCAAGAAAGGATCATGACGTGACCTAAAACAGTATGAGCAGGAACAAAGACCAAGAGATGTTGACTGTTGAAGAATAAGAGAAGTGGGGTAAGAAACTTATTGTATTGTATCACAGAAAACTTATTGTATTCTGGCTGAACAATGATGGAATGGTGTTTGCAAAGATCAGGGTGGCAGAGGAGGATACGACTGAAGATAATTAAATAGGTTTGGCTAATTGCTGTAGCAAACACCCTGAAAAATGCAATGGCTTAACAGGGTAAAGTTTTGTCTTACTTGTTTAAGCCCAGTTACTAGGGATGGATGTCTCTGCTCCACACAGTCACTGCGGGACTCAGGTTTCTCTCTTATATGCTATATATCCATGCCCTAAGTCACAGACTTCTCTGTTGAATTTTCAAATCCAGTAGGTAGATTAGAAGATAAATAAATGATTACCATAAATTTGATTAGCACTCTATTGCACTAACTCTGTAGATACATGGAATTGCAAAGAGGACTTATCTGGAGATATAACCAAGAAGAGGAAAATGACATGATTTTGTGAAAAACGAACTCATCTCAGACACAGAATATCCAAGAGAAGACATTTAGGAATGAGACAGGCCTCAGGACTATAAGAGAAGTTTGTTTGTTTGTTTGTTTGTTTGTTTGTGGGACTGAACTCAGAACCTTCACACTGAACTACATCACTAGTCCTTTTCTTTCAGCAGTTTTTGTGATTATTTAATTAAGTGAATTTGAGAGGAAGAAATTAGGAAACATAGGATCATAGGAAAGCCATTTCACAACAAGGACTATTTTGTTCAATATCTTCACATTCTTTGACTGTTCCATAGGTTCCTTTTTGTATTTGCAGGATAGACTAAATCAGTCTGAGATTATAAGCAGCCTCTTCATGGCAGTTATTTGATATAACAAGGCTTTACCCTTACTTGTGCTACCCGTCCATTCCCAGTGGCCCTATTTTGAGACAGGGTCTTGCTTAGTTATCTAGACTGGGCTTGAAGGTGCAGTCTTCCTCCTTCAGCCTCCCCGAGTGCTGGGGTTGGAGGTGCTCCACTCTGCCCTCAAAAGAAATCTTTTTTTTTTTTTTTTTTT